>BQNB010021405.1:0-25000 GCA_026074375.1 Tanacetum coccineum | reverse complement strand
GTCCGCTTTTGTGTGTGTTTTTTTTTTTCTTTTTTTTTTTTTTTTGTGTGTGTGTGGTCTGCGTGACAAACTCTGAGCCAAAATTTGAAAATAATGAATTTTACTGAATAATGTTGCCAATGGGCTCAAAAAAACTTTACCGAAAACATTTGAAAAGTTATATTTTGATAATTTTTAAATTGTTCGTTATAAAGATGTTAATTTTGGAAATATTTTGAAAAAGATTGAACTTTTAGTGTTGAGAGATTAAGAAAAATAGGTAGATGAGTTTGAACTTTTTGAAATTATCAAAGTTTGGTATCTGAATTTAAAAGTTTAAAATCATGAATCTTAAAAAATGGAAATTTTTACAAGTTGAAAATTTAAAATGTTAAGACATTGGTATTTTTAACTTTTCTCAAAAAGAAAAAATGAAAACTTTGTTTAGATTGAAATTTGAAAAGTTTTAAAAGTTTGAATAACGTCTACTTTTTTAAAAGTCACCCTATCAACCTATAGAGATTTATTAGCTACATTTCCCATTAATATTTTTGTGATCTACGAGAAGAATAAAAAATGGTTACCAGACACAGAAAAAAAAAAGGTTATGGACTCATGGTATTATGTTTGACTTGCTAGTTTCGTAAACAAAACCACCGATTCATAAGTTTTGATAAAATATTTTCACGAGAAAGTTTACAAATTTTATTTTTAAATTAAAATTTATCTTTTTATTTATTAATTATTATTATTACTATATAACATTTATCAGTACACTTTTGGGATTCACGATTTTTTCACCAACCTCGAAGAAAAAATATACGAAAATAGTCATTGGTATTTTTCCATTGCAAAGTTAGTCCTCAATGACAATTTTTTCAATTCAACGATAACCCAAGGAATATTTCTGAAATTTTTACGACTCCCGAGTAAAAAATATACAGAAATAGTCTTTGAGTTATTGTTCCGTTGCAAAATTAGTCCTTAATGATACTATACGGAAATATTATTATTAGTATATAACATTTACCACTACAGTCTTGGCCTAGGATTCGCGATTTTTTCACTAACCCCAAGGAAAAATATACGAAAATAGTCTTTGTGTTATCGTTCCGTTGCAAAGCTAGTCCTTTCACCACTCCCGAGTAAAAAATATATGAAAATAGTCCTTGGGCTATCGTTCGGTTGCAAATTTAATCCTTAATGACATTATATGGAAATAGTACTTGGGTTATCGTTCCGTTGCAAAGTTTGTCCTATCACCACTCCCGGGCGTACGTTCGGAAATTTTCATCTTGACAACAATCGCTAGAGCATACGTTTCGAATTTTTGTTTGAAAACAAATATTAATGATAAAAAAATAATTTCGTATCACACAATGTAATTGCACGTCGTAGGTGTAAGGTCTAGTAAATATCGTGCTTCTTAAAATTAGAATCTAATTTAATGTAATTTTATAATATTTTCGTGAACAAAAAAGTAAGTTAAAATTACTTAATAAAAGTTGTAAATAATTAATTTTGAGTTTCATGTTTATATATTTGTTTATTTTGATGTATATACTTGGATAAGTAAAAAGAGAAAAAAAAAATTAAATATAAGTAATGATTAATATAAGAGTTAAGTACATTTTTGGTCCTTGTGGTTTGGTGCGAGTTCATTTTTGGTCTAAAATTCAAAAAAAGTTTGGTTTTGTTCCAAAAACATAGTTTCGGTCCACTTTTAGTCCAATCCCGTGAATTTGCACTAAAATTTTTGGACTAAAAGTGAAACGAAACTATGTCTTTTAGACCAAAAGTGTAATGAAACTATGTTTTTTGGACCAAAAGTGGAACGAAACTATGTGTTTTGGATCAAAACCAAACATTTTTTTATTTTTGGACCAAAAGTGAGAAAATGCACCAAACCACAAGGACCAAAAATGTACTTAACTCTTAATATAATCATTTGAAAATTTTCGTGAAAAGGTAAAAATATTAAGAATTAGTCAAAGGGATTTAATGATTAGTCAAAGATATTTAATGACTGTCACTATTAAGAGGTGAAACTTTTTGAAAGGGGTAAGGCCATAAATATTAGGGCTGTAAATGAACTGAACGTTTAGTTAATATTTCATGAACCGTTTGGTAAAAAGTTCATTCATGTTCGTTTACTTATTAAATGAACCAACATGAACATTATTTTACGTTTGTTTAGTTAAATAGACGACATGAACACAAGTAATGTTCGTTCGTTTATGTTCGCGAACATCTGATTAAGTGTGTATTAACGTTCGTTTATGTTCATTTATATGTTTATGTTCGTATATCATATATATTTAATTGTACACTTTTAAATTTGTTATGTTTAAATAAAACAACACTTATTAAACATAATATTATGCATAATTTGAAAATATTTTATGTTTTTTTTCTATGTTCATTTATGTTCCATCGTCTATGTTCGTTTAAGGTTCGTTTAGTTTCTTAATGAATGAACATAAACGAACATGAACAACTCATTTTCTTAATAAACGAACATCAACAAGAAAATTCGTCCGTTTAAGTGTTCGTATTCATTTATTTGTCCGGTTAAAATTAAATGAACGAACATGAACAAGGCATCGTTCGTTTTCGTCCGGTTTGTTTACAGCCCTAATAAATACCCTCAAAAAATCCATATGCATCCTCTCATATTTTTTGATTTTTTTGATTTTTATATTTTTGTATATGTTATAAAACCGTGACACGGAAAATACGAAACGAATAATATAAAGTTTATCGAGTCAAAAGTAGTAAATTCTCAAATATTACGGAACAGAAACTGATAAAAAACTGGGTTGCACTGTAAGCGGGGAAAAAAACATGTTTTGTACCTTTTTATTACTTTTCTTGTACTTTTTAGCGTCACAACATAGATCAACTGGTCCTAAATCCTTCTATCCCAAATCCTTGAGCAAAGCCACTAACCAGGTTACTTCATAGCAAGTAAGAGCCTAGCTTTGTACTCTGCTTCAGCAGATGATCTAGACACAACTGCATGTTTCTTAGATTTCTAGGACACATGAGAATCATCAAGAAGTATGCAATAACCAGTCGTGGATCTTCTTGTCATGGGACATCTTGCCTAGTCAAAATCACAATAAGGTGTTAAGTGAACTGCTAAACTATTAGTTAACAAAATTCCCTGACCTGGTGTATTAAGAAAAACCCTCAAAAGGTTTTCCACAACTGCATATACCACCAACCCCCCCTCCCCCCCGCGCCCCCCAACCCCCCCCCCCCCCCGGCACAGAAGTCTATAAATTAGCTAAGTACTAGCACTGTATAACAAATATCTGGTCTAGTGATAGTGAGGTAGATAAGTTTACCAATGAACCTTCTATAGACCTCTAGTTCAGGTAAATGAATTCTTATATCAGCTTGTAGCTAAAGATGCTAATACATAAGAAGCTTGTAAGGTTTAGAATTAAGAACACCAGCTTCTATTAACAAGCCCATAGTATATTTCTTCTGAGAAAAAAACAGTCCTTGTGGTCCTTTAGAAATCTCCAATCCAAGAAAATAACTCATTTCTCCCAAATATTTCATGTGAAAATGACTGCTTAATTGAGACTTTAGGCTAGCAATAGTAGAGGAATCACTTCCAGTAATGACTAGATCATCCACAAAGACCAAAACAGTTATGAAAGAAAAAGAATCCTTCTTGACAAATAAAGAATAGTCAGCTTTAGACTGTTCATAACCAAAAGAGATCAAAGGTGAAGACAAATTAGAAAACAATTGCCTAGGAGCTTATTTAAGTCCATAAAGAGATTTCTTTAATTTGAAAACCTTTGAAGTGTCACAAGAAGACACATTTTAAATGGACCCCTCTGGTCAACATACCCTAAAGGTATCAATCTGTACATTCCATCATACAGTCACCATGGAAGAAATGCATTTTACACATCAATTTGACACAAATCCTAACCCTTCATTGTTGCAACAGCTAGAAGAGCTCTCACTGTAACCATTTTAGCCACTAAAGCAAAAGTCTCCTCATAATCAACACCTTTCCTCTGCCTAGTCTCTTAAATAACAAGTCTGGCCTTTCTTTTATGTTTAAAACCTTTGGTTTCCTTGCACCTGAAGCGGTGGAGCTACTCAGCCGAGTTCAACGGGTTATACACAACAATGTTATGATCTACGGATGTGGTTTTAAAATGTATTGGCTTTGTAATTCAAAAAGGGCTAGCGACGCAGCTTGTTTCTCGTTTTCCTTCCACCACTATGTAAATCCTATTTTTTCAACTTTGTTTTAAAAATCCAATCACTGCCAATTGCCTTTTTACCTTGTGGTAAAGTAGTAAGTTTCCCAGTACCCTTGTTGTTCAAGGCTTAGTTCTGTATTCATGGCCTCATACCCTTCTAGATCTAAAACTGCTTCTTTAAAATTTGTAGGAGTAGAGTGTGATTGAGCCAAAACTACAGTTAAGAAAGTTTGAAATGTTAAATGAATAGGTGCTAGAGAAACAGAATTGGCCATTGGAGTATGTGATGGTAAAGTGGGAGTAACAAAATCCTTTAACCAGGTAGGTGGATGTGATTATCTTGGGGATTGTCTAAGTGAAACATTAGGTTGAGTTATCGTGTTTGAAGAAGTAGAAATGAACTGGTTAGTATTGGTTAACTGAGGTGGTAATAATGAAGGTTTAGCAGTATGAGTTGGTGATTGTGTAGGTTCAAAGTTATCAATAACTAAGGGTTTAGTATTATGAGAAGGTAAAGGCGCAAAAGTGGAAATAGGTAAGACAAAATCATTAACCATTTTGTATTTGTAACCAATGTTTGAGGATGGTAAATGATGCATTAGAGACAACATAGTGGAAGCAGAAAAGAAAATACGTGCTCATAAAATACAACATGTTTTGAGACAAACACAGAATGTGTTTGAAGATTGTACAATTTATAACCTTTTTGATGTAGAGGATATCCAATAAATAAAAAAGGATGATGTAGAGGATATCCAATAAACAAAAAAGGAACACCTCTCTCAACAAACTTATCAGTGGTTCTAGAGGGATTACTGGCCATTGCCAAACACCCAAAAACTCTTAGATGGTCATATGTAGGCACTTCATTATGTAGCACTTCATAAGGAGTTTTAACTTCAAAACAAAGAAGGATACCTATCTATCATATATGTAAGGTAGGAAGAAAAACTCCCCTAAAACTTTAAAAGGTAGGTGTGCATGAAATCTCAATGCTCTAGCCACTTCCAATAGATGCCTATGCTTTCTTTCTACCCTTCCATTTTGTTAAGGCCTATCAATACAAGAGGTCTGATGTTCTATTTCCAAATCAGCTAAATATGGACTAATAGAACCTTTCACAAACTCTAAAGCCTTGTCTGATCTAGCTGTATTAATCTTAGCATCAAACTGAGTGGTTACAAATTTCACAAGACTCTTAAGCATTATAAAAGCATCAGACTAATTGACCATCAAATATGTTTATGTTGCCCTACTATAGTCATCCATTATAGTTAAGAAGTACTTAAACATATTATAAGTAGCAACTCTATAAAGACCCTAAATATTTATATGAATTAGTTTAAATGCACAAGTACTATAAGACTGACTCAATGGATAATGTAAAGTTTTAGAAACTGTGCCATAGGAAACAGACAAACATGATCAATGCATTATCATTAAAAGTATAATAGGAATACATGATATATACTTTAGCTAAGAAGCATATATATGTCTTAATCTATGATGCTACAGATTATACGTGTTATTAAACGCACTATAGTCATACTTGTTATTCAAAGAAAGATTAGAAAACAAACTACTGTCTTTAAGAGAAGAGACTGCCATTTTGCTGAGTCTGACATCAACCTGATCAAGAGGAATATTGAGTAGATGATACAATCCATTCCTTCTCTTACCCAGTCCTAACACCTTCCTTGTGACCATGTCCTAGATTACACAGATTTGTGAATAAAAGGTGACAAAGCACTTAGCATCCTCAACTAACTTAGAGATAGACAACAGACTGGATTGTTTTCCTAGACATATCAACAGCGATACAGAAAAAAGCTGGTTTTCTAAGACCTAACATGCACATCCATCACAAGAAGCAACATCACTAAGATCTACATTCTAGGTTTCATACAATCATAAACAAACACAATAATAGGTTTAGCCTAGCATGTTAAAAATAAAGCAAGAACAATAAATAATCACACAACACATAGACATATTGAATGATTAAGTAAACCTTACTTGATTAAAACATGAATTGGAAGAAGTACAATAGGGGTTTTAGGCCCTAAAATCATCTCCTACAACTGCTAAACGAACTAGGGTTCGTACCCTCTTTTTATTCTAAAGTTACTAACTCAAAACGCTAAATTCGGGTTTGTATATATAAGAAAAACGACGCGACGACGTCGTGTTTTAGTCGTAACACCGTCGTAAGTAAAATCTTCTAGATCTGCGTGTGAGTCGGTGCGGGCTGACGCCGTTATGAAATGTTGTGACGCCGTCACTTTATGGGTTGTGACGGCGTCGTGTATAGCTTGTGACGCCGTCTCCAGGCTCTGTGGGCACAAATCTTCTAGAGTCTTGGTGTTGGTTCGTAATCTTGTCCGTTTCTTCTCCAAATGAGCCCAAGTCACGTGTAAATCTTCCAAATATCTTCCAAATGAGAAATACCTGAAAAGGAACGATTAAGTACCTATTTTGGGCATAAACACACGATTTTAGGGGTTAAACGACCCTGAAAAAGTGTATAAAATGACACCTCATCAACTCAACAATTCATTTAAATTCAAACAATTTAAATGCGACAAACAATTTAAAAACAACCGGGTTGTCTCTTGGGAAGCACTTTTGTTTCAGCCGGTCGTTAAGTTTGACCTTTTTCCTTCTTCGCGGTTTCTACTTGGTGCGCGTTACGGTTCATCCTTCATCCTTTTTGCAGAAGATATCAAGGTAGATACTGGATATTCCATCAACAATTTGAGCCCAAGAGTTGCATTCGCGCGTGCAAATGGCTAGAAATTCTTCGTTATCTCCAATTGAGTATTTGATCACCTCGAATTTGTCCACTTTTCATATTCCTTCGTTGGGTTGGTCTATTTCGCCGGAGTGCGGTGCGTTATATGGAACGAAGTTTTCTGATCCGCTAGTGTCGCCATTACACTTCTCATAGTAGCTTTTGTTACCTTTATCCTTAGCATTCAGGTAGGGATCGAAAATGGATTAGTGTCTTGGTGATTCATATGGTCTGATTCGTTACATTCGTCATCACTTGACACTATATCATCAATGAACGTTTCATTATCGTATACCTTTTCCCAAAAATCCCATAGTGCATTCTTAGTTACACTGTTCAACTTCTAAGGGTTTTTGAATTTCGAGCTTAACCAATTCATAAATCTTAGGTAACTTTCACCATCTCCATTAGTATCATTTATTTTACTAGCACGAAATAGTAGATAGTATTTTATATGTGCTTAAACACATATCATTTATTTCTTAATATTAAGCTAAAAAGACCAATAATGAACGAAAACGGTATGAAAATGCATTGTATACGTTTGTATTACGAATTGTGTCTTGCAGGTACGGATATATCATAAAAGGACAAAAACAAAGGCAAAGCGGACAAAACCGAGCACGGGAATGGAAAGAGCGCGAGAAAACGAAGTCGAATGCATATTCATTTTTAATGGGCCAACCCGTACCTATTTATTGGGCTGGGTCAGCCCATTAATATTTGAAGTATTCTTAACCTAAGCCTAATAAACATTCCAAAGTCTAAAATCCAAATCCAATATCAAAATAGCCCAACCCTAATATAAATTAAAACAGGCCCAAATCAAATCCCTTGTCCCAGTCAAACATATTCAACGGGTCAAAATCACTATTTACCTTTCCCTCTCATTTCACCCTGCAACGTTTTACATAGGGTAAACATTATCCCATCCACTCCACACACACGTAACCTTCTAGAAGGCTAAGCTCTGACACCTCTAACACCTCTAACACCATTTAAGCCACGCTGGCAATCCCGAACATTCTCATTGGTTGGACGTATGTGGAGGCAATCCAAGGGTTCAAATGGGAGGATTTGGAATCAAAGGTGGTGATTGAATGATCAAGGACGCTCCTTAAGGGCCTAGAAGCTTCACATCCTCACTATAAATAGAGGGGAATTCACACAGTATAAGATATCTAATATAGTTTACGAGTAGTGTAATTTAGCTTTTATTTTCCAGCTTATTGTCTTTTAATTATTGTATTTTCATTTAAAAAAGCATTGTAAACATTTGATTATTAATAAAATTTCAGTTTCCTTTAAATTGTGTTTTAAATTATGTTTTACTTTTATGCAATGTTGTTTAATATATGTTTAGAAATCATAAAATAAGCTTAATAATCTCTTTTTAATTAATAACCTAATACTTATTCAGTTAAGCTAGCTTATAGCTTAACTAAATAAGCAGTTCACTTAAACTACCTCAAAATACTTGAATAAGCCATTTGGAAGATAAAGCAAATCTGGAAGGGCTTATAGGGCTTATTCAAAGCTTATTCTTTAAGCAGCTTGTAGATTTAAGCTCTTTTGAGTAATCTAGATCCCTGTTTAGCTAGGATCAAGTTATATCTCTTATTTCACTTCTTAGCTTATTTACATGTTCAACTTATCATACTGCTTATCTGCTTATTTTTTTTGCTTAGTTGTGCTTATTCAATCTTAATCTAGCTTAATATGCTTAGATATTAGCTTAGAATAGTTTAGTTTTAGTCTTATATGAATCTGTCAATTTATTAGTTTAAACAGCTTATTAGAATAACTTTTTCTTAAGTGCTTATTTTTCCTAAGTGTCTGCTTATTTGTCTTTAATATGCCTAGTACTTCATCTGTTTTTACATTTTAAAGCTTATCAAAGTCTGTCTTAGTTTTAAATTGGTTATTCAAGTTTTTAAGGGGTGTTTGGCATAAGCATTCTAAAATGGTTAAATAGTATGCAAACTGCTTTTGGTTCCTAAATCAGTTTTGTTAAGCTCAATCAAGGTCTTGAAGTTAGTATTCATAAGCTAGAATCTAGTTTAGTTAAGTATTATAGTTTTTGTTATCAAAAATCCAAAAACAAACTAGTGTAGTCTGTTATTTTCATTTGCTTTTTCTAGCTTCTTTCTTGAACCAATTTGATTATTTCCAGCTTATTTGTGTTATTTGAGTATCATTCTTAATCTGTTTTTAGTTTTTAGATTCTGCCATGTGCTTATTAGTTCTATAAAGTAGCTTAAAGTTTGGTCGAATGTCCTTAAATAGCCTTTTTGAGTCTGCTGTCTTAGAAGCTTTTAGTTACTTTTCAGCTTATCTTAGTTGCTAATTTTTTGTCACTAGTGCTTATTAGATCTAGGTCATGATCTGTTTCCAGCTTATTTGTTTTCTAAATTGCTTATTGAGTCTAAAAAGCCTAAACAGTTTTGGCTAGTTTTCAAGTTTTAAAAAAGTAATACTGTCATTTTAATTGAGCTGTTTCTGGCTTATAAATAAGATTTAGAAAAAGTTGCTTTATTAAAGTTTCTTATTTTTGCTTATTGTTTAGCTGTTTTTTAAAAGAAAATAAAAAAAATATATAATTTTCAAAAAAAGGAAGTCATAGGGTTCGAACCTGTGACCTTCTCTTCACACACACAACACCTCAACCAACTGTCCTAGGGTCTTTTTCATTTACACTTTGCATCATTAATTTCTTATACCCACTTTTAGTTTAGCTTATTTTGCTTATTTGATTTTTATCAGCTTATTGGCTTAAGCTTTTTGATTCGTTTTTCTATATAAACCCTTAGAATAGTGTCTAGTATTTTTAGTAATTTTCTAAAAAATTTATAATTAAGTTTAGTATTTTTAATTTACTTTTTAGTATTATTTAGTTTAAAAATAGCCTTAAATAGTTTAAAATTTCAAAAAAAAATATTTTCTGAGTTTTGAAAATTAGTTTAATAAATTTAAGTTTAGAATTTTACATTTTGAGTTTTTAAAGTTAATTAGTTGGTTAATTTGAGTTTTTAATTAGTTTTAATTTGATTTAAATGTCGTTAGATTTTTAAGTTGCCTTTATTTCTAGTTTAGCTTGCCTTTATGTGCTCCCCTTTTGCGTTGTTAGATTTAGAAATCAAATCAAAATCTTAAATGACAATCAAGCTCGATTTATGATATGAACGTGAATTTCTATTCACCTCTCACCGAGGAGAACGATACCCATGTTGATTACTTATTATTCTTTCCTAAGAATAATTTGTATGATACTTTGCTTATGTATATGTATTATATATATATATATATATATATATATATATATATAATATTATATTATTATATATATATTATTGAGGGATTTTTATGGGAATATCAAAATGGCGCCGCTGCCGGGGAGAGGTGTAGCGATTTTTACGGGATTGTTCGTATTCGAACCTTGAAGAAAATATATTTCCCCGTGAAAGTTTTCGTTTTATATATAAAAACCCAAAAATATTTTTCTATTCTATTTTCTTTTCTATTTTCCTTTTATATTTGAAAATTAAAAATAACCATTTGTTAATTGTCAAATCGGCTCACCTTTAGTAAACAAACAATAAGAGAGGTATAAGGAGGGTCGATCCTACGAACTTCGATCCGAAAGGAGACGGTTTTTAAAACGCTTCGCGCTTACCCGCTCCTCCGCTTATTTGTGCGTTTTCTAGAGAGCTACCGTACACCTTTTACTTTCGGTTACCAATTTTTTTTTTCTTATTTTTATTATTTCTTTTCCTTATGTTTTATATGAAAAATCTATAAATATTATTCTCAATCCTCTTATTCGTTTAATTCTTATTCTCTCTACCCTCTTATCCGATAATTCTTCATAGTCTTTGGTTTTGAGGTGCGTCGTGGTTGTGGATGGGGTCCGTTTAACGGTGGAAATTGTCGGCGTTATACCAATGTGAGTTTTGGAGACGAGTTTGTCTGTAACCCCGATTCCATTTCAAATGTTGAAACACCCCAATTTGTTTCAATACCCCACCTTCACAAACGCAAACATTTCGTCGCTCGTCCAAATTTCATTGTTTTGGGTGTGGAGATCCGTTAGAAGATGGTGTACATTGTCAACGGTGTACTTGCAAGTGGTGTGGATATGGTCTTAGAGAAGGATTTTGCTAGATTTGCGCTTCAAGAGATGAAAATTCATCCATTGATGCTCTAAATCCAAACGCTTTCAATGATCTCCCAAACGTTTTCACCACCCTCCACAACCTTAGTACGAATCATACTCATGATAGTTATGTGGGAACGATTCTTACTACAGTTATGATTGTCCATCACGGGTCCCACTTGTCTATGAGCAGGAACCGTGCTACAATCAAAACTTTAGTGATAATTATTATCCACAAAATTCACCGAGCATACTCGTGTAAGTTATGTGAGAACGATTCTCACTATGGTTTTGATTGTCCACCACGGGTACCGCTTGTCTATGAGCAGGAACAGT
This sequence comes from Tanacetum coccineum, assembly GCA_026074375.1. Lineage (NCBI taxonomy): Eukaryota > Viridiplantae > Streptophyta > Magnoliopsida > Asterales > Asteraceae > Tanacetum > Tanacetum coccineum. The sequence goes on along the minus strand of BQNB010021405.1, from coordinate 13,509 downwards.
GCTACAATCAAAACTTTGGTGATAATTATTTTCTACAAAATTCACCGAGTTTTTCTCAGCAATATATTTTCTGTGAGTACTGTAGGGGTCCTTATGCGAATTTTCTGTGTCAACCAAGGAATCCGAACCTATATGAGCCTAATCTTTGCTATAATTTTAACTCTTCCGGTTTTGACCAACCTACACAAACAACCATCGATCATCAACCTCCTAAAGAAATGAGTGTCTGAGAATTGCCACTTCAGGAGAAACTTCATAAAGCTTTACAAGCCATTTGTGATAAGTTAAATCAACAAGAGCAGGCAGCTAATGTTAGTACTTATACTCCTGAGCCTTCGAGACATTTCAATTTTATTTACGATGATGACGAGGAAAGTACTAGTCCTTTGAATGAAATTACTTCTCAAATCCTCCGTTTATTGCAATCACACCCGTCTTACCGATTATGGAGCCCGAGGACTCTCTCAACATAGGGGATGAGAATCTTAGCACTATTCCTGAAAAGGAATCAGACGAATTCATAAAGTCTAGTATTGAGGAAATTGTCCCAATCCCAAGTGAGTCCGGGGATACTTTCGACAATGACAGTGAGTGTGATTTGCCTTTTTGTGATAAATCCGTGACTTTCTCTAATCCTCTCTCCAATGATAATTTTACCTCTAGTGATGATGAGTCACTTCCTGAGGAGGATGTTCCAAAGGAAAATTTTAAAATTTATTTGAACCCTCTTTTTAAATTTGATGACGAATACATTTCTAGTGACGTGAATCCTCTTTTTAATGAGGTGTTAGAGGACATCGAGAGCGAGGACTCTTATGTTTCTAAACTTGATGAGCTGGCTTTGCTAGTCACACCTCTTTTCGATACTAATAAGGATGAGTGCTTCGACCCAGGAGGCGATATTGATGAGATTAAAGTTTGTCTTACAAGTAATTCAATTTTAACGAAAATTAATGATGCCGACTTTGATCTGAAAGGAGACATTCTTCTTCTTGAGAAGTTATTAAGTGATGATACATCATCTCCTTTCCCTCCGAAAGAACTTAATTTTGAGGAACTTAAAGTAATAAAATCTGATGTTTCTACGGATTTTTTTAAAGAGTATGGTCAAAGTTTTTGACCCTGAGATTCATGTGATAATTTTTTTCTCCAACATATGTGAATTACCCTTTGAGGATCGCCATTATTTTTCCTTCACGTTTGCTATCAGAATTTTTCTTCCTTATCTCACTTATTCTGTGAATTCTCCTTTTCTTCTCTCCTCCGGGAGTGAGGACACCATTTTTGACCCCGGCATCTCCGCTTTTAGTTTTTATACCTCTAAGTCGTGGTATCCTCATCAAGTGGAACTTTCATGTGCTTCAATGTTTATCTATACATCTTGAATGAAAGTCCGATGGAGATTTGCTCTTCCACATGTTTCGTCCTAATATCACGATGATATGGGGTGAGTCAAGCTAGAGACTCGCACAAAAACAAGCGCTTCTCGGGAGGCAACCTGTGTTTTTATTTTTGCTTTTTATTTTCTAATAAGTGTGACGTGAGGAGGCATGCCTCTTCCATTTCTTGTGTTTTGTGGTTTGTTGTTTTATGTGCAGGATTGCCTCGGATTGTTAAGTCTCTCGTGCTCGTGGTTTTGTCCATCGTTCACTCGAGCTTCAATCCTTTGTATGCTTATATTTAGGAATCTGATATCCTTGATCTTATTGACTAATGTTTATCTTTTAGCATAATTAATAAATGGATTTAGATTTACGTAGAGACCGTTATTTCAAACATTGAGGATAAAGTTCAGTTCTAGTATGGGGGTGATCTATCGATTTGATCTTACTTGCATTTGCCTTGTCTTCACGTAACCCCGTTTTTCCACCAAAATAAAAAAAATGAAAAAATTTAAAAAATTTCGAAAATAAAATAAGTGTTTTGACACAAATGTTTGACTTTCTGTTGGTGAGAACAAGAATAAATTTTGACTTGATCGATCATGTTGCGCTCTAGCTTGCCCCTTAACCTATATAAATTTAAGCTTTTGCTAGTCTTTTATACAAGAAGCTTTAAAACGCGAATTCTAGCTTGAAAAAGCCAAGTGTTTGCAAGTTTCCATAACAGACTTTAAATATGGAAAACTTGATTTTATTAAACTAAGCATTCGCTGATCTTTTTACTAAAGATTTTAAATTTGCAAAGAACGAGAAATGATAGAGTTGATTATAAGTTGGATTGCTAAGCAAGGATTAGTTGGTTATCTTAAAGGCTCATGACTATAATTTGTGGCTTTTCCTCCTCGAAGCTCTTAACCGGACTAATATTATGTGCTCTTTTCAGAAATTAGACAAATTTGTGGTTTTACCGCCCTTGAAAGTCCGTTTAAATTCAACATTTTTAGATTTTAAAATATAAAAAGTCTTAGTTCAAATCTATACTTAAATTTTCTAAAAAGAAAAATTTTCCTTTATAATCGTAATAATGTTAGTAGTGTGTAAAAAAAGTTGCTTTAAATTCAAGTGTAATAGTTGAATAAATAAAGGAAAAATATCTTTATCTTAAATTTAACTATGTTTTTGAACTAAGGCTTGTTAATTCCAAAAATTTTGAATTTGAAGGTCCCGTGAATTCCGATACTATTCCCCGTGGGGTGTCAAAAGCCTGGTCACCTAAATCGGTCTCGGTTGGGATGTGCCGAGAAGAAAGTCACTACATAGAATGAGCTCTCCTTTATAATCTTAATTTTTAGATAAAATTAGCGTGTTTTGTAAACTTTCTAAGTGAAATAACGGGAGCTATAAGAAATTTTTGAAACTAAAGGTTTGAGAGTCTCGATATTATTCACTATGAGGTGTCAAAAGCCTGGTCACCTAAGTCGATCTCGGCTGGGATGTGCCGACAAGAAGATCGTTACATGGGACAATCTTACCTTAAGAATCATAATTCCCGTAGTGAAACGCGAAGCTTAAAAAGGGTACAAATGTCTTTAAATGTTGATTGGATGGTCAAAATTTAAAATGAGCATACACATTTATAAGATGTTGATCCATCGGGAGTGAGAAGTTAGCCCAAGCTTACACAATTTACATTTATGAGTAGCATTAGCATCCTAACTTGTATTTAACAGTGATTTCGTTTTTAAGCTTGGTTTGGGGTTAGTGAAAAATCAAGGACGATGAATTTATCCATATGAACACTTTTTTAAAAGTGTTTCTTGTTCTGTGATCCTAAAAGTTATTATTGAATAATGAAAGTCTAACATCTCGTCACTTGAGAAAAATCCAAAAATATATATAATGGTAAAATAGGGTGTTTTAAAACTAATGATTTCTTAATCCCGTTAGATGAACACTTAGAGACTTTTCGAAGTAATTAGTCGAAGGGGGTAGAAATTTCTGGTTTTCTATGCGTGTATGTATGACATTGCGTGAGAACACGACAATAGCTTAGTATGAGGGATTTTGGTATGTGCTTAAATACACATACCTTTTACCTAATAAAACGAGCCTAAATGACCAAAAACAGATATAAAATGCAATGAATATGCTTGTTTTGCTTTATGTACTGTGCATGTACCGGATATTGATTAAAAGACAAAAACGAGGCCAAATTGGACAAAACCGAGCACGAGACTTGGAAGAGCGTGAGAAAATGAAGCCGAATGCGTATACATCCTTAATGGGCCAACCCGTACCCATTTTAATGGGTCGGGTCAGCCCATTAACCTTGTTACTATAAAATACAAACCTTAAATATCCATGTCCAAACCCATTTATCCATTCCAAGCCCAAACCAAAGATGAAAGCCCAAATGTTATAAACCTAGACCCAAGTTAAACACAAGGTCAAACCCCATGTTATAACCGTTTTTTTACTGTTCATCTCCTTCTCCTTTACCCTGCAACCAAACCAGGGTGTAATCCACCCATCCACCAACTCACCACTCCACACTCACTCCCATACTACCAATCAAGCCTAACAAACAGGCCACCCTGGAAATCATGAAGCAATCTCAGTAGAATTGAAGACGTGGAAGCATCCAAGGGCTCAAAATGAATGGACGGAAATTTGATTTGATCTAAGGGTTTGGATTGAAGCTAAGGAAGACACTCTTGAAGACCTAGAAGACTCCCATCCTCACTATAAATAAAGAGGCAATTACATAGAGATGGATATCTAGTGTAATCTAGTGTAATATAGGAGTAGTGTAATTTAGCTCTTTTTAGCTTATTAGTGTAATTTTAGCTTATTGTTCTTTCTTTAATGTAATTTTCTTTTACAAAAGCTTGCAACCTCTTTTTAAGATTAATAAAAGTTCTATTTAAATTCTATCTTGATTATGTTTTAATCTTTAAGCAATCATGTTTAAGTTTGTTTTGATATAAGCTAATAAGCTCTAAATCTTAATAAGCTAGTCCAATTCAGTTTAGCTTTCTAAAAGCTAAACTGAATTTGCTATTCACCAAAATTCACTCAAATCAACTCAATTGAGTTGAATAAGCCAATGGGAAGATAAGCCAGATTTGGATGGGCTTATAGGGCTTATTCTTAGCTTATTTCATAATCTAGCTTGTTGATTATCTCATTTGAGCATTTGTTTTTATCCTTGTTTAAAGCAAAGGTCAATGGTATGTTCACTTTTACTTTAAGCTCATTTTTTCCTTTTAAGCTTATTTTCTTGCTTATTGCTTATATGTGTTTATTAATGCCTGCTTATGTTTATTCTGTCTTATTTTAGTTTATAATGTCTTAGATATTAATTTTTCATCATTAGGATTAGTTTTATTTTAGTTTTATATCAAACTGCTTATTTCTTAGTTGAAATTACCTATAAGCTTAGCTTATTTCCTAGTGCTTATTCTCTAGAGATTTTTGCTTATTAGTCTTTAAATGTGTTAGTTCTTAATCTGTTTTAGTAAATTGAAGCTTAATTTGATCTGTCTTTGGTTTAAAATAGAGTTTTAAAATTTAAAAGGGTGTTTGGCATAAGAGTTCTAAAAGGGTAAGATATGGCTTAAACTATTTTTGGCTCTCTTATCAGCTTTTATAAGCTCTAATTCAGTCCAAAGATTAGTTTTAGTAAGCTCAAAGTGTAACATTTCTCAATTTTAGGTTATTTTACGACTCCTATTATTTGTCACTATTTATTTTGGTCTGATACACGTTTAATTTTAATTTAACTTTTAAGCAAAATCGCGTAGACTATAAATAATCATTTAACGTAAACGGTCACCAAATTAATTAAGGTTTACATCAATCAAGTGTTATATAATTATTAATAAGATAATTAATGACTTTGGGTATTTTATTTTTATTTGTCACGTAAAAGGCTTACGTTCCGCAATAAAATACATTTAGACACACCCCGGAAATACCTAGACTTACCTAGACTCAAACCAACACCCACTTTTAATCCTTAAACACAAAATTTAATAAAATCTTGGGTTAATAACCCATTAGGGCCGGATGTGAGGAAACAAAAGCAACTAGAAAATCCTCAATATTTCCTAAGTACTTGTACACCAAGGGTTGAATTAAGAAGTGTCCTTAATGTCTCCTAGTTAAGCTAATACACATTGGATAAAGACCACTTTAGATCCCTCTTTTCCTTTGATATCCCCCGGCAACAACATATATATACACAAACCATGAAATCTTGCTAAATCCTTGTAAATCTTGTACCATGATCTTGTAATTAAGGATTGTACTAGGTAGTATTATCAAAATTATGGGAAGTTAACAACATCTAACCAAAACTGCCACTTAGGGCACAGTTTGGTTTAGTTTTGGGGCAAGGAAACCTAACCAATTCATAAGCCTATATATACACACTTATACTTAACCTTAAACACTTCTTACAACTTCTAAATACTACTCACAATCAAAACCACCCATCATTTCTCTCTTTTGATTTCGGGTCATACAAAAAAACCAAAACCATACGCACCCTCTTTTCATTTCTAAGGACTCAAGGTGTGCTAGGTCTTCATACAAGGACGTTGGAGGGGTACACGAGCCAAGGTTAAGTTATTTGATAAGCTTTGAGGCTTAGGGTTGGCGTACATTGGGTTATACGATTGTGTGACACATTTGGATTGACATTCTACTCATCACAACACACAACCAAGTCACTAAGACCCTTGAAAGTCGCATTCAAACTTGTACACTTTCGTATTATAAATATTTCTTTGATTTCTAGTCATGTAGGTCACAGTATGGTGAAATTTACCATTATACATGAGTATGAACAAGCATGGTTCAACCCATGCGTGGTTCACATACATACATATACATATATTCGATCTTATGTGGTGCTAGAATGAGTAACATATACAAAACAAGGCTTAACGATGACTAATGGTTACATGTTTTCATTTGCAAACGAATTTCACAAAAACCGTACGTAAACTTTTCATAAGAAAAAAATGGCGTGGCTAGGGAAGGTGTATACAAACTTATTTAATGCTTGCATGTGTTAAACGAACCATAAGGAGATCATATGAGCTCAACATATTCGGATTAGGGTTAAACACCACAAAACATGAACCAATTACACTCAAAGTGGACGTATACGTCTACTGTTGGGCCAAAAGCCCACAAAAGGGGCGATGTGGCATATGGTTTAGCTTATTTAGGGATTAAGTGCTTAAACAAGGGCTTAAGAACCTATCAAACCCTAATGAAACCTTACAAGATCCTTAATAAACTAATCGGACCCTTAATGGGCCTATTGGGCCTAATAGCCCAAGCACGACCCAAACAGGCCCAACAGGCCAAACTTGTGGGTCCACAGCTTATTAATAAGCACCATTGAGCTTATTGAGAGGTCTAGTGTACTTATTTAACTTATATGGACCCTAACATAAAATGTAAACATAACCGGACCCTTAATGGGCTCGGCAGCCCATTACCGTAACCAAGCAAGAGCCCTTAAGCCACGAATAAGCCTAGACAGCTTATTTGTGAGCTTATGCGGTTTAGTAAGCTATTATAAACCTAGAAAAGCTATTAGACCTATAATGGATCAACTTGAACACGTGTAACCCTTATCGAGCTCTTAATGGGCCCAAAAGCCCATTAACGAGGCTTATTACCTTATTGAATAAGCCATACAATAAAAGAACAGCTTAATTATAATCATAAGAGCTTAATGAGATAAGAAAAATAAGTTGGATCACATATGAAACCCTAATGGACATTTAAAAGCCTTTCATGTTAAGGTTATTGGACTAACGAGTCCAATAAGCTCAAAATAAGCTCATCCGAGCTTATTATTAAGCCAAACAGTTTCAATAAGCTTAAATAAGCTTAATGAGGGCTTATGTACCTTTGAAAACTAAATTGGACATGTAAATTGCTTATTGGACCTTAACAGGCCCAATAAGGTCTAATAAGCCTAAATAAGCTCATCCGAGCTTATTTATAAGCTGCCATAGCTTATCTGGCTTATTTGAGCTTAATAAAACTTGTTGCCACTCGTTAGAACTTAATTGGGCTTAAAATGTAATTTATGTAAGTTAAGGGACTAGAAGTGTCAAAAATGGAAACTTAGGGTAGAAACTGCCAAAAACTATTTTTATAAAGCCTAAGGGCTGTTTCTGTCAATTCTGAAACTTGAGGGGCTATTTTAAAGTACAAGGACCAAAAGTGTACTTTTCATAAGTTAAAGGACTAAAGTTGTAACTATGGAAACCTAGGGGTTCAAAATATAAATGTTATATTCTCATAAACATAGGGACTATTTTTGTAAATATAGAAAACCTAAGGGTATTTTATGAACGAAAGTGATTTTTACAAACACTTAACGAATCGGACAAGTTATAATATTTATCGGATATTATACGAAATTAAAACACGACTTAATAAATATATATATTTATTAATAGCATTTATACAAATACTTGAACGTGTGAAATCGTATACCTTCCCAAGAGCCATCAAGTAAAGACAAATAAAATGAACATGTGCACCACCACACAAGTGATAACAGTATATATAAACTAGCAAATTATTGTAGTTTATGCATTTAGTCGTTAGCCTAAACTTGTAGACTAAGACTGGCAGTAATTACTTAGGTATTTGACGGTGTGATTCAGTTGCCATACTTGGATATATTTATCATTCACAGAGGACTACCTACTACCTACTAAGGTGAGTTTCATAGCCCTTCGTTTTACAATTATTTAAATGATTTAAGATCTTCCCCTCGGGGTACGATGAATGAGAACATGGCTTTATTTTACAAATTAGTCGCAGTGTACATTTTATACTATGATTACGTGTTTGCCTAAGTAGCGATAACCCATGAGCCCTTTATCATGAACTGTCAATTTTACTAGATTGTGTGAGCGCGAATGTTATATAAATAGATCAATTTTGGGATTGACGTCCCCGTTTGGTCGTGAGTTAGCAGCTCACTGTGCGGGGTTGCCGGACAACAAACGTTATTACCATGTCGGATTTGGGATTTGTTTGTGGGTTTTAGAATCATTCTGATGGGAATTATTGGCAATTTATTGCATACTATACGTCGAGCTTCGGTGGTGTCATGAGCTTAGGGAAAACGTAAGTACTTTTTATGATGTTTGCAATCTGTTGGCTTAATTCATACCACTTGGATATCTTGCGGTCTGCAATTGATTTACATAAACCTATGAATTCACCAACATTATGTTGACTTTTTAAGCATGTTTTTCTCAAGTCAATAAGGCACAAGGTGCCAAGATGCATTGGGGGTCACTCATTCGAGAGTTAGTACTAAAGATTTGAGGCATATTACATTTTGGGAACATTTGTTATAAACCAAAATCTTTACTTATATTGTCGAACAATTTGAAGCCATGAGCTTATGTAATGAACAAGTATTTTGTTAATCCAATGTATCTTTTTAAAATGACACGTTTAGTGGTCGTTCTCATATCTTGTGCTATTGATCTATGAAGTAACGCCCTCGGATATTCAACATTCCGCTTGCACCCAGATTTGCGGGTGTTACAGATTGGTATCTAGAGCCAAGGTTATAGAGAACCAGGTCAAAAGTTTTTATCTGGACTATAACCATTTTCAAACACTTTATTCATAAACGGGGTTTGCACGGGACATACATTACTTGTCTGCATCTAATATATATGCTTACATGACATACATTGTTTTAGCATTAGTAGTTTGTTAAGTGTTTGCCCCAATGATAGAGATACGCCTTAAAAAAAATTCTACAATAAACTAATAAATCACTTAAATACCACCCCCACATCCCACCGCCCTCCCTCTCTCACTCTCCTCCAAAGATAGAGATGAGAGAATCTCTTGGTGTCTCTATGTCACTTCGGTGCATTGTGTACACGATTTGTGTTCTCTACTCGCTCTGTCTCTCCGTAGTGATCTATATGAGCCTCATTTACTTTGATCACCCCCCTGTCGGATGAACAGACGTCTGTCTCTCCGCTTGTTGTGAGCTCTAACCGTTGACGCATAAGATCTCGATGATTGTGTCGTCACACGAGGTTGTAGGCGCATTAGGAGTGAATTAATAGATGACTGCTGCTGATGATCGCTCTCGGTAGCCCCCCCCCCCCCCCCCCCGTCCTCACCATCATACTGGATCACCATACCCGCCCCCCCCCCCCCCCCCCCCCCCCCCGATGCCCCCCCTACCGGCCCCTCCCCGCCCCCCCACCCCACAAGACACCACCTGTACCACAGGACGAGGATGAGCGTGGAGCTTTTGTTCATACAGCCACATGATCTGACTACGTGCAGGGAGCCTATATACCTTGAGTATATATTTTGGAAGATGAGCATGTTCTCCTCTCTCCGCGCCCCTCCTAGAGGAGCAGCCCATTACTCCCCCTGTTGAATTCGCTATGCTGGTCACGAGGGTATGTCGTAGAGTCCGATCCGAGGGATCTAAGAGGAGTCCCCCCCACCGTGGATGAGAGTCAGATCCAGAGGATGGTCCGGTTGACTATCCTATGGACGGGGGAGATGATGGAGATGATGATGACGGCGATTCATCTAGGGATGACGTCGATGATGAGGAGGAGGAAGAGCACTTAGCTCTGGCTGACTCCGCTATTGTTGTACCTACTGTTGAGTTTGTTTCCCTACCTGAGGGAACAGAGCCTATTATACCACCATCCTCTACTGACACTACTACCACTGGAGCTAGGATTACCGTCCGACTTCAGGCTTCCATATCTCTTCCACCAGAGGCAAAGGTTAAGAGACTTCTAGTCATGTCTACTCCATCACCATCACCACCTATCTCACTATCACCACCCTCTGCTTGCTAGGTGCACGGCCCCATCTGCATGTTCATCACCACCACCTGTGCCATCACCATCACTACCATATCATTGGGTGGCCAAACCAAATATAGACACTTAGGATAGCCTCCACTCGGGCCCTTGTTGATGCGGTTACTGCCGTATTACCATCACCTCCACTACCACCACTACCACCATCTCTATACATACCACCACCTGTTGACCGTAAGGATGATCTTCTCGAGTCTGAGCTGTAACCTCACAAGAGGTTGTGTTTGTCTACTCTAGGCTCCAGGTATGAGGTTAGGGAGAGTTCTACTGCTAGACCTACCAGAGGTCGGGGGATAGATTATGGGTTTTTCAGCACCATAGATGCTGAAGCGAGACGACAGGGGATCAGTGAGGTTGGGTACGGTATTAGGGATACTTGGGTGGATCCGGCAGAGGCAGTTCCTGAGATAGCACCTGTGACCTTAGGAGAGGTCAGTGCTAGGGTTGCAGAGCTTGCTGAGCTCCATGAGCATGATACACATGACTTATATGCTCTACTAGAGGATGCTCAGGATGGTAGGACTCGCATATCATAGCAGGTCGCTATGGACTCGCAGCGGGTCGACTTACTTATGGGGGATAGGATGACTCTCTAGGAGACAGTATGGATGGTGGAGGAGGAGGCCTATACTTCCCGAGAGGCTTGGGCTTACTCGATAGGATTAAGTCAGCCAGTTCATCATGAGATTCAGACCCACCGTGATCATGTGTATTCACATGAGACCCAGATCCAAGCACATCAGACACACTACAGCTGCAGGGTACACTTATTCAGACACAACACCAGGTACATGAGACTCGCTCCTAGATGCAGCAGGCTGAGATAGCAGAGCTTTGAGTGACTGACCGTAGACGTAAGGGATAGATGGTAGAGATTCTCTGAGTGATGAGAGACACGAGATGAGAGATGGGTGACATGCAGGCCGAGTTGTTAGCACTGCGAGAGCAGCGTAAGAGAGCTAGACAGCCAACGCCAGATACTAGGGTTCCGGATCACCAGGATGCTTCTAGGGATGCTGATAGTCACATCTAGTGGTTTATGTCATTTTATTTTGCTAGGATCTTGTTCAGGCATGTTAAGTATTAGGGATTCTCCCCACTAGCATAGCCTTAGATCCTTTGTATTGTATTTTGTGTACCAAGAACTATTTCATGTAAAAAAAATTCCAAGTTATAAATAAAATAAATGTGTTATGTTGTACTATATACCTCTCTTGTGTTGTTGTCTCATCTATAAATTATTATATATCTTGTCATGATTATGACCTCACGTTTTGTCTCTTGTGATTCAGTCGAATCATGGCACCTGTGACAAGACGAGGACCGAATACCCCTCCTAACAACACCAACCCAAACAACATGACCCCAGAAACCATTCAAGCTATGATTGATCAAGCTCTTCAGCGAAACTCCATCAATGGAGATGGAAGCCACAGTTCACACGGGGATAACCGAAGGAATGTGCAAATTATGCGCCCTTGTTTCTATGCTGACTTCATGAAATGTAAACCTTTGAACTTCCAAGGAACTGAAGGCGTGGTCGGTTTAACCTGGTGGATTGAAAAGATGGAATCATTCTTCAATATCAGTGGTTGTGCTATTGAAAATCAAGTTAAGTTTGCCACCTGCACTCTGTTAGGGGCTGCTTTGACTTGGTGGAATGGTCAGATAAGAGCCTTAGGTCCTGATGCATATTCAATGACTTGGGAAGTACTCAAGAAGAAAATGACTGACAAGTATTGTCCGCAGGGTGAAATCAATAAACTAGGAATCGAGTTGTGGAACCTAAAGGTCAAAGGGAACGATGTTTCAACATACACTGAACGTTTCCAAGAGCTAACCCTGATATGCACCAAGTTTGTTGCTAATGATACTGAGAAGATTGACAAGTACATCAGTGGACTCCCTGATAACAATTATAGAAGTGTCAAGTCTTCCAGACCTAAGACGTTGGATGAGACTATTGAGTTGGCCAATGACTTTATGGATCAGAAACTCCGAATCTATGTGGAAAGGCAGACTGACAACAAAAAGAAAGCTGATGATTCATCTAGAAACAACCATGGCCATCAACAACAACCCTTCAAGAGACAGAATGTCACCAAGGTCTACAATATGGGGTCGGGTGAAAAGAAACCGTGTGGTGGATCTTTGCCCAAGTGCACCAAGTGCCATTTCTATCACAATGGCCCGTGTACTCAAAAGTGCCACAAATATAACAAGGTAGGGCACTTTGCCCGCGACTGCAGAAGTTCTGGCAACACAAATGTTGCTAATACTCAGAAGGGGAATGGGGAAATCCCAAAGGTAATGGTTGTTTTGAATGTGGAGCTTCAGGGCATTTCAAGAGAGATTGTCCAAAGTTGAAGAATAAGGATAGGGGAAATGGGAATGCACAAGGATGGGTGTATGCCGTTGGAAATGCATAGAATAAAGGGAATGCATCAAGGGACCCAGACTCCAATGTCGTCACGGGTACGTTCCTCTTAAACAACTGCTATGCATCTATCTTGTTTGACACTAGTGCCGATAGGAGCTTTATATCTTCTGCATTTAGTTTCCTGATTGACATCGCCCCAACTCCATTAGAAAATCATTATGATGTTGAATTAGCTGACAGGAAGATAGTCAGGGTAGACACTATTATGCGGGGTTACACTTTAAATTTCTTAAACCATCCATTCAACATAGATCTAATGCCTGTAGAACTGGGTAGTTTCAACGTTATTATCGGCATGGATTGGTCAAGAAGGTGTCACGCCGTGATCGTATGTGATGAGAAACTTGTTCGAATTCCCTATGGGAATGAAACCTTGATTTTTTGTGGTGACGAAAGTAACAACGGGAGAGAATCTCGGTTGACCATTATCTCATGTTCAGAGGCTCAAAAGTACATGTGAAAGGATGTCAGGTCTTTTTGGCACAAATATTCGCCAAGAAGGAGGAGGACAAGTCGAAAGGAAAGCAACTTAAGGACGTACCAATCGTCCGAGATTTTCCTGAAGTGTTTCCCGAGGACTTGCCGAGTCTTCCTTCGGCTCGACTAGTAGAATTCCAGATCGATTTAATTCTAGGAGCCGCATCCGTAGCTCGAGCACCGTATCGATTGGCTCCGTCTGAAATGAAGGAATTGTCAGAACAACTGCAAGAACTTTCCGACAAGGGTTTCATAAGACCTAGTTCCTCACCTTGGGGAGCCCCGGTCTTAT
>BQNB010021404.1:13466-30317 GCA_026074375.1 Tanacetum coccineum | reverse complement strand
ACCGATGCAGGCGTAAGCTTTTGATGAAATCATCAACTCTGAACCTATAATATCCGAGACACTAATTCTTCTGTGGATAAGACATTCAGCGCAACTATTAGATTATCAAGTATAGAGATGAGGAGCAAAAAATTGTTTAGTGGAAAAACTCTTCTATAACACCCCGTGTTTTAGGTTCATTGACGTCGTTAATAAATCCGCTATGTACCTTTTGTATGGTACGCGTTTGCTTTAAATCATAAACGTTAAGTTAAATTGCGTACCCTAAAAATTAGCGTTCAATGTAAACGGGCATCAAACAATTAAACGTTTGCATCAATCAAGTATTAAATAATTATTTTGAGAATAATTATGGTCGTTGTTTATTTTATTTTTATCGGTTACGTAAATTATGTACGTTTCACTATAAAATACGTTTAGGCATACCCGGAAACCACAAAAATATTCCTACGCTTCAACAAATACCCACAATTGTACCCAATACTCAAAGTTTATGTAAAACTTCAAGTATTTATTAATTTATTCAAATTCTTCATTAAAGAATTCAAATCAAACCCTACAATGTATAAATTGTACATTAAGATTGTTGCTTTCTGATAAGCTTTTTTGGGCGCTACTTCCTGCATCATCACGAGCCTTGTTCAGAACATGATTGACTTTATTTTCAAATGATTCCATCATAGTTCGACCAGGCTCTGCCTCCAATTGCTTATCTTGAGCAGCCCTAATAAGCCCATTCACCTCATTCTTAGCTCTCAAGATAGTCTCATTGATTGTTTCCATAGTGGATGCATCAGCAATTGTGTCTCCAATACCAATGCTGAACCCTTGTTGCAAAAGCCAGTAGTTAACTAGCCACTGTGTATGTCCGAGAAACTTGCTAGCAGCATCTGGTCCCACCTCCTCCCTATGATATTATTATTATTATAACGATTAGTTAATTACACACGTATTTCAGACTAACTACCAAAAAGAAAACTCACCCTTCTCTATTCGAACTTGAGTGTCACCAGGCGTTAAGTATCCGGTTTCACTTTCTGAATGCCAAGCTGCTGTTCTAATGAGATTAATCTGCTTCGGAATAATGAGACTGAACACCTGTTTCCCTGTCCATAGAAGTCTAGGTTTCAAAAGGTAGTTTTGTACTTTTCCATCTAAGCCTCCCACCACATAATAAGTTCCAAGAAGGACGTCCTGCATACACACTTAGAAAAGATTAACTCACATGTACATGGTGTGCACCGTAACATTAGTCTACACAAGCTTGTAACTATTACCTTCTCGATGAAGGTGTCTCTCTTGGTGATTTTACGGCAGCCTAACAGCGTATCTTGCACAATACTCATAACAGGACGATTTGCTTGAGGCGAGACAATGCATTTAGGTACCATCATCAGCTCTAGAATCTCTGCTCTTGTTTCACAAGACTGAGGTACGTGCATGTTCATTTCATCTCCATCAAAATCAGCAATCTATGGATGAGTGTGACTGATAAATTCAACCTGAAGGTGGAGTGAGGCATGATCTTAAACCTATGCCCATTATAAGACATCCTTATATGCCGACTTTGTTTGTCGATTGAAGAGCACCAAATCTCCGTCAATCAAGTGTCGTTCCACCTTTATAATGAAAACATTATTAAGGATGACAAGTGAACAACATTAACAGTAACTAAAATCAATCAAATAAGCCATTGAGTACAATCAACAAAATTGAACCTTCTAGATTGCAAATATGAATACCTGCACAGTCACGCCAAGTCATCACATATCAAGTTATTTAAATGAGTTTTACTCGCTAATTACGTTATGATACCTTTGTGAATGAAAAAAAAGATTCCAAAGTCTCATTTATTTAATATAGGTTACGATGTAATTAAAAATCTATCTACATTAAGTTGCGACATAAATAGCGACTTTCAAGTAAGTCGCGAAAAATATGCGACATAATTAGCGACTTGTTTTTCTGAAGTCGCAAGTTAACGACTCATTTGCCTACATCTATTTGGATGTCGCGAAATTGGCGACTCCGTTTGCGATGTATTCTTAAATGTCGCAAAAATAGCGACATAAATTGTGACACACTTTTCGATTACAAATGTTGCGACATAATTTACGACATGGTTTGCGACATTGACGAAGATGGTGTCGATTACAAATGTTGCGACATAATAAGAATGGAATATAACAATTATACAATCTGTGTATACTCTGACATGACTGGAAGCGTAAGTATACCCTTGGCTGACCCGGAAGCTCATTGTCAAAATATGCAGCAATATGGAACTGCAGTAACTGAGAGAATTCAGAGATTACGTGCGCAGGAGCTCCATTACATTCTTGCCTTCTCAGGCTCTCATTGTGTCTGATTATCGTGGCCAGCTGATGAGTCAAGTCGTCCTGTTTCAGGATTCGGTAGAATACAAGAAGTGAGATGAAGTTCACCGAGTTAATCCTTTTTCATATACTATTATCATCACCAGATGATGAGTAAAGTCATTGTTAAATTTTTTATCTCTCTGGTACAAATTGTAAGAGAGAAATACCTAAAGAGGTAAAAATTGGTCAAATGGGGTCAAATAGGTCAAAGACGTGTATTTCTGATTCTATTCATTCGAACACTTGTATTAAATATTCTGTTACGCTATATTCACTAACAGTTTTTTTAAACATTTTAATATTTGTGAAGTTTTAAAACTGACCCATTTTGAACCCATATCAAAAGATAATATGTTATGACATTTTACCCAACCTGTATTGACACGCCCATATTTGGCACCTTTTAAACTGAAACATTATCCTCAAAAACGATTAAAATAAAACGAGCCCCACATGGAAAACACACCTCACAAACCGGGTAGAAGTATCCATCATCACAGATGGTCTAACTGGAGAGGGTGTATGGAAAGGACCGTGCAAGATCATACAATCTGCTGGAACGAGCATATTTGGGGTCCAGGGGGTGCCCCACAACAAGCAGTCATCGTCACTTATTCGCTTCAGCAAACTCAGAACCTGGAGAAAAAAGTTGATACTTATTAGTCACTACAAAGAAAGAAAGTACACTATATGAAATGTGAGGAGCTCGCGTATGATACCCTTTCTGCAGAAAGCCACTTTGGGCTTCCCTTTCTCTGTAGTTTCACCATGCTGTATTTGCAAAACAGAGATTTCTCTCTGCAACAACACAACAGTTTCTCCGTGAAACAACGATAAGCATATTTACATTCAGTTTTATAGCATCGTTATAAAATAACACGAATTATTTTCAAAACGGAGATAAACACAAAATACATTCATCTAAGTCTTCGTTTCCAAACAGAACCGACATAAACAAGCTGCATTCGTGTTTTAGTTAATCCGTAAACTACATTAGTTCATTTTTTTTCATTGTCAAAGCTTAAACGAAAACAACAAGCCGCATTCAAGCTTGTTCAATTCGTTACAGCCAAAATCAACTAGCTAGGTTAAACTCAAACGAACTCGATAAACACGAAGAACAAGCAGCATTCATGTTGATTTTAAATTTTTGTTCGTTTTTGCTGATAAATTCAGACAAACACGAACACGCAGCAGCATTCATGTTTTTGCTGATAAATTCAAACGAACACGAATAACAAGCCGCATTAGTTGGGTTTTCGCAGTTAAAACACAAACAAATACGAACGTGTTCGTTTTACAGCATAACAACTACATTAGTTGGGTTTCCGCAGTTAAAACACAAACAAACAAGAACAACAAGACTCATTCGTGTTCATTTAATTCGGATATCGCAAACGAACACGAATAACAAGCCACAATCGCATTACATTCCTATCCATTCAATTCATCAAAAAGTCATTCAAACCGTAACGAAAAACGTACGATCTCATCGGGACTGAGGATGCCGAACTGAACGAGGTGCACTTTGGCAACTTCAGCCGGAGAGTAAGAGAACCTTATATCCATTATTACAAAATTAGGGTTTGTTATTTATCTATTTAATTCGTTACAGTGTGTAATTAGTTATTTTATATGATCGATTAAAGATGAAACAGAATTTTGTTATTATTTTCTTTTTTCTTCTTGGATAAAGATCCTCTCATGTTCATTTTGAAAGAACATGAGAGGTCATGTTCAAGTGTATGTGAGTGAAGGCTTAAAATTAAATAAAACAAAAGTATTACAATCATGGCCCACTCTTTTTTTTTCTCCTCACAACATAACCAACATTACCTCTCATGTTCATTTTGAACATGAGAGGATCTTTTTCCTTTCTTCTTCCACACGGAGGAGAATGAGAGAGGGGGTGGTATTTATACGCGTTTGAGTAACCGACTTAAAAGTATTGGGTTTGTCATACATTAGTCCTTTTATTTTCACTTTTTTTTACACTTTTACCTTTGACTTATTTCATTAAAGAAAAGGAAATGAAAGGAAAGGAAACACTTTCCTCCCAAAATTATGAGGAAACAATTTCCTTCCATAATCATTAAAATAACACTACATTTCCTTTCATTTTCTTTCTTAAGTAATACTCGAGAACACAACATGGTCTGTACAAAACGAGTTGAATCATATGGTTATGACCTATATGAGGTTGGTGTTTTATGGGCTCTTAATGTGTGGGCTCAAGTCGTTGTATCGTTTTATCTGGGATAAGGTGTTCATCGGTTCGGTTATCGGGTTTTTCGGTTTATCCAGTTTAATTAGTTTGGTTAAAATTTTTTGACTAAAACTGTTGGCGTATAGTCTAGAATGGGCCGAACCCGATAAAAGGGTGACCAACATCCTACGTAACCCTAATCCATACACTATATATACAAGGGTAGAATCATCCTACCTACAGATACCTACACAGATTATTCTCTACTACCTCTTTACTATATGTTTATACCATTATGACTTGACCGTCGGAGGGTGGATCCTGAGGCTCCGGCCTCAGGTCTCCTTCTAACCGGTTCTTCTTTGTTGGCAGCACTATTTAAGGCCCGGAAAGACGACGAACGACACCAGGAGAGTCGTCAGGACTGGCCCGATCAAATTATGCTTCAACACGTTGACGCCATCCGTGGGACCACGAATAAACTATGTTTCGTGTTCTCATGAAAAGCAAAAATCAGTTTTGAAAGTCGGTAACTCTTAAACCTTCATATTTTTGTTTTTCGCTCCCGCTATTATGCATTCTGTCATATGTAAAAACTTGATTTGATAAGATATTTTACATATCTTTTTAAATTGGTAACGAGATATTAACAATATTTTTTAATTTGATAAAAAGATTTTATTCATATCTTTTTAATTGGTAACAAGATATTACCAATATTTTTTAATTTGATAAAAAGATTTTATCAATATCTTTTTCCTTATTTGCATTACCCGGCCACAGAAGTACATCTTCCGTCGGCCGTAAGTCAAATGCCATATTCGCATTATCCGGCCACAGAAGTACGTCTTCCGTCGGCCGTAATTCGAATGTCATATTCGGTCGTAAGCTGAAGATAGATATGGCGGCGTATGGTTGGAAAGTGCGAACGTCTCCGCGACGGTAAGAGTATTCCTTTTAGTCTAGTAACTGTGGCTACGGCCACACTTACTAGACTGGGGGACATGTTGGCGTATAGTCTGGAATGGGCCAGACCCAATGGGCCGAACCTGATAAAAGGGTGAGCCACATCCTACGTAACCCTAATTCATACACTATGTATACAAAGGTAGGATCATCCTAACTACAGAGACCTACACAGGTTATTCTCTATTACCTCTTTACTATATACTTATACCATTTTGACTTGACTGTCGGAGGATGGATCCCGAGGCTCCAGCCTCGGGTCTCATTCTAACCGGTTCTTCTTTGTTGGCAGCACTATTTAAAGCCCGAAAAGACGACGAACGGCACCAGGAGAGTCGTGCCCGACCAAATTATGCTTCAACAAAAACCCAAAATTGAGCAGAGACGAATTCAAACTGAATTAAACCCAACTGAATAACCGAAAACCAAACCGAATAACCCGAATTATATAGTGACAGGCTATTAAGGTGACACGTGCTTGTGTGTGCTCATTTGCGCGTTTAACTTAAGTTATAAGTTGTGATTAAGCTCTAAGATGACATGTGGTCGTACGAGCAAATATGTTTACAGGTCATGTTCATTTGCGGGCTCAACTTAATTAAAAGGAAATGATACTAAAGTGACACGTGGTTGTGCGTGCAAATGAGTTTGCTCAGAATGTCATTTGCAACACTTTAATTAAAATAAAATAAATGAAAGGCTATTAAGGTGACACGTGCTTGTGTGTGCAAATGAGTTTCTTCACCCTCTCAATACCTATTTGCAAATTTTGAAAAGATGATATTTTCGGCTCTGAAAGGTTGAAGAGATAAGGTTTGAGACTTTGAGAGGTATTGAGAGGGTGAATTAAGTGAAGGAAATATTAAAAAGTAAATAATTGAAGTATTGTGATTTAAATGTTTAGGGTGCGTTTGGTTTGCTATTCGGAATCACAATGGGTATGAGTTTTGGAATAACACGGAATGACAATGGGTATGCGATTACAAAGGAGGCACACTAGCCTCCTATGAAAAAGCCCACAAAATAAGATATGATTCTAATTTTTGATAACCACATTAACATACTGAACATTAACAATGATTACATTATCATTCTCCCATTCCCATAGGCTCATACCAAACGCACCCTTAATCCAAGTCATATTAATTGGTTTTTATAAAATTGTAGAGTGAATCAACTTAGTATCCTACAACATGTCGTTAAAGAAATTTGTACTAGCTTTTACGTGTTGTGTCATATAAGCTAAGCATCAAGCATGGGCGTTTTAAGTTGATTTGGTAGTAAAAATGTATCGCGGCTAAAACGAGCAGATAAGTAGTGTTGGTAGACAAAAACCTCAATGTTTGTGTAATCTACACAAGAATGAAACATCAATTACTCGCATGTAATTGTCAACATACTTCTTACTGGCTGGCTAGCGGCTCGTAGTAATAAAAAGTTCAATTATAATTTTTCTTTTCTCTTTCTTTTTGGTTTTATAAAAAAACCGGAGACTATAAAATTAAGAAGTTATTATAATTTGGTAAATGCTTCTATTTTTTAAAACTTTATTTCACTCAAATTCTTGAGAGAATTTTTGAGATTAAGTGAGATGATTTTGCAAACCTTCATACGCTAACTTTTTTTATTTTTGCTATAAAATGAAATTCGAGACTTAAATTTTTTTCTTACTAATAAATTTATCATTTGTATTTCTCCATATGAAGTATCTTATGAACCAAATCGTTGCTTGCCAACGCATCTTAACGGTAGAAGAACACCGTCAAATTTTTCCCTAATGGCATGTCAAATTGCATCACCTTTGATGTTATTCGCTCATTGTTCGTCATTTCGTTCACGACCGTTGTTTGGCTTCTTTTTTTTTTAAATTTGTTTTGTTTTGGGAGTGTGGTATTTTTTATAGTTTGAGAGAGTATATTTACTAAATATTATTTAGTTATTGTGATGTTACGGGTTTTTTTTAAGTGACAACCTAATAATAGTTATTGAGTTCCATTACACCTTGCACAATTAGAAAACTTATTTTATAACTCAACACTTTAAAACTTCAATAATTAGTGTAGTTCATTGTCACCACCAACTCACGTCATATCACTTTGTTAGTCACCACAAACAAGTTGTAATAAGATCATCAACTTCACCGCATAAACGTATCATACTTTATACAAAATGCACTATAATATATCCTCACACGCTCATAAACAAAAAGATAAAATGCATTTAGTTAGGTGGTGCATACCATCTAACCGACTCCATTTTTCCTTTGACGTGTGCGATTGATTTTGGCTATGAAAGGTTTAACGTATGGTGATAATACACCATAATGCATAGTTGTAGTAAAGAGACTTCACCAAAGTAATCTAAATACGCTAAATGTTTCAAGCTTCTTACAAGACTTTGCAAAACTTTTAGTGACATAAAAGTAGGGTGTCAAAAAAGCTAATTTGACTTGAACTTAATTCGGACCCGATTAAATTTATTTGTGCCAAGTTACTTGGGTTAAAAATCTTATTCTTGCTATTCGAGTGGGGCCAAATTAAATACTATGTTTTAGCTAACTCAGTTTCAGATCACATTTCATGTTGCATCGAGTATTGCCAAGCCTGTGCAAAATCTTATTGAAACAAGATTTTGAGAATACATGTGAGTCCCAATGAACAAATCTTCTTAGCCTGTTAAAGCTTAGTTGACCTGGATAAAACCAAACTAACTATAAGAGAAACTATGATTGTGAATACTACAAGTTATGCGGAATCTAACTTGCAATACTAAGAAGAACAATGTATACTAAACTTTGAATATATTGATTACAAATATTTTGCCTAGGTTACAGAATAACTAACTATGAGATATGTGATTGATGTAAAAAACTGATATATCTCTAACTATGCCGTAGGGTTCCTTTTATACACTAAGGAAACCCTAATAGGCTTACAAAACGAGTACAATGATAATGCATATCTATTTCTAATTTAACTCATGCATATCATAATAGCAGTACTAACTATATAATATTAACAGCACTAACTATTAGCTAATAGTACTAACTATACTGGCAGTACTAACAATGTACTAGCAGTACTAACTAATTATAACTAACAGCACTAATAACTTAGTCTGTTTTCTTCAATCTTTAGCAGCAGCGTCAACTCGGAACCAACAGTACTAAGTGTAAAAGCCTTTGAATCCCAACAATCCTCCCCTAAACTTGATATTCACCTTGTTAATTATCAAGTTTCTTCACTGTAAGCTCCATAAACACCAGGAGGATGTATCCAAACACTTTACTACTCTTCAAGCAATGATTTGATAAACTTGATAAGCTCAAATGCCATAGTACTTTCTTTTCAGCTTCTAACTGCAAGTTCAGCATCTTCTCCAGTAATTCCTTGATTAGAGGGTACTTCTTCTCCACTAGCATATTAATTTTCATAGGTGTACCATCCATAAACAGAGTGTGAACTCCACAATTTTCATACAATTTACATCTCAGCAATTTCCAATCTAGTTGATTCATCCATAGTTCGTCTTTTTCATCTAGGTCAAATATCATCCTTAGATCTCCCCAAAGCAACAAATCATGTCCTTCAAGAGGATGATCTTGAAACCTTTCCTGAACTAAACTGTATAGGTCATTCAAGTCTTGCTTGTCAAGTCTTCTTAAGAAGGCTTGTATGTCTCCATGATAGCTTGAACTTCCATCAGCTCTGGTTAATTTGTAAACCTCCATGTCTTTTGCTTCCATCTTTCCCAGCAACTGATATTCCCAACTCACAATAGGAAAATTTTTCTTTCTGATAGTGGTGCCATAGTCCACTTCACTGTCAACCATTAGGAATAATCTTTTAAACTTAACCTAGAAGATCTCTCCTTCTCCTTCTCAATACTCAGCTGATGCGTCCTACATCAACTCTTTCCAGATCCTTTTCTTGCTCATCTTTTGTTTCTTAAAGATTTCTGTAAGTCTGAATCTTACAACTCTCTTTATTATTTTTGCCTTTCTTATCCTTCACTCTCATGTTCCACTGATTTCTTTTCTTCCTTTTTGGAGTCCATAGGAACAAAATCATGTATCCACTTTTGTTCCCTTTCATACAATCTTTTGGAGCTCCTCATAACTTTTTCTTTTCAGTTGATTGTGATTAAACTTACCCATATTTTTCAGATATGTAATCATCATGTTCCTTAGCTGGGTTTTGGTGGGTGGTTTACTTTTGATCTCTGCAGCTCTTTGAGCAGCTCTAAACTTTCTTTATGTTGCTATTGTTTTCACTAAAAATTGTGTTCTTTCTTCAATGGTGAACTGCTCTCCTCTCTCATCGAAACAAGTCTCTCTAACAACGATTGGCTATACTCCATCGGCCCAACATATCATTGCGGTTACGCTCACTCTAAGGGACAAGATCTCTCACACTCCTCAATGAACTGAGACTCCCATAATCAATCAACAATATCACTTCGACTCATCAGAAACTCTACGTCTCACTCGCTCATCTAAGACAACTCGCCAGACCCATACCAATCATCCCTCACTCACAAAATACAATACTCGCTCAACTCCAAACTAACCCCTCGCGCAGAAAGCAGCAAATCTTCACTCCTCGAAGGAAAATAAAAAACAAAACATTCTAGACGATAAATACATCCTAATTGTCATTCTCTTCTCTCTCTCTCTCTCTCTCTCTCTCTCTCTCTCTCTCTCTCTCTCTCTCTCTCTCTCTTTCTCTCTCTCTTCTTGTTGAAGCCTTGCAGCAAACAAAGCATCAGCATCAATGCTGGCTTGAATAGTATCATACTCTTCATAAAGTGCAGTCATAGAGGCTTCTTCTTGTGCTGCTCTTTCTACTCTGAGTTCTTTGTCTAATTCTGCTTGAAGTCTTAAGGCTACTTCAGCATCTCTTTCCATTTGTGCATCACCTTGAACCTTTTTCTTTGTCTTCTCCACAGATTTAGTCTCCTATAGAATACCTTTACCTTTTTCTTTAGGATCAATGGTTGGAAGAGGTTGAAGTGTAGTTATTGATCTGATAGGTCTAGAAGAGTCTTATACATCTGTAATAACAACTCCTTTCTCTTTAGTTTTCTCTTCCTTCATCTTTATCAAAGTCTGAGCCATAACTATAGTAACATCCTCATCATCAAAGACTGTTATTGTTGTAGGATGAGTCCTTAGTGCAGCAGTACTAACAGTTTCAGAAACACTGACAGTACTAACTCCCTCATCAGCAGTATTAACTGCTTTTTTAATATCAAGAACTTCTGTGTCACCACTTCCTTTCACCACTTCTGTATCATCAGCACCAATCTTTCCTTGGGTCTCTACATCTTTCTCTTGAACAAAAACCATTCCTTCATCCCCCAGATCATCAATATCATTAAAATCACTTTCCTTAAACATTGGTTTTGTCTTATCACTTTTCCTCCCCTGATTGGATGCATCCTCCTCATCCAAACTATCATCAGAGGATTTAACTTGTCTGTATATCCTCCTTCTTGGGTGTGAGATGCTTGACTTCCTATGTCTTTCTAATTTTTTGACTATTTTCTTTAGTTTTAGGATCTCGACAGCTTGAGCATCCTTCTCTTTTTCCAAGTCAAGCACCTGTTTTGACAATTTTGTACACATAGCCATCAATTCTTCCAGTTTCAATCTACCCTCATCACTTCAAGGTGTGTAACCTCCTGGGAGAGGTGAATCATGGGGTGTAGGAGGTACAATATCCATCAATTCAAAAGTATGTTCCATTCTGCCCTCCCCACTTTCAGATGTGTGGCCTTCTGGGAGAGGTGGTTCATTGGGCTGTTTAAGCACTCTCTCAGACCTAGTCTGAGCAGGAGCACCCCCTATGGTTTCTTGGCACCTGGGACTGCCACCTGTATCCATTCCTTGAGGAATGTCAACATTAGGCATTACCGTGGTCTGGGTCCTAATTATGTTATCACTGTCCTGTGCTGCAACTAAGCTAGCATCAGTAGTGATAGCCCTTTTCACACTGCCACCCCCTCCTTATGGACAGCCTCATCTGCTCTAAAGTCTAGAGGCACACTAGTCTGAGGTAACTTAGTGACCTTTTTGGCTCTCCTATGTTTTTGTGTCTTTCTGTGTTTTCTTTGATATGTAGATGGAGATGGGAGTATTTGCTCAATGTTAGCTTCAGTTTGAGGTTCATGGGAAACTGTTGGAGGTGTTTCCGTTTAAAGTGGTTTAGTTTGAGGTTCTGAAACATTTGGTTGTAAGGTGGTGTGGGTTGGAGTTTAGGGGGTGTTATTAAACTTTCACCTTCAGGTGCTTGGTTTTGCACCAACATGGATTCAAAAAGTGAAGTAACTTTTCTTGAAAAAATTTTACTTTGCATTGCCATATTTGAGAAAACCTTTCTAGTATGGCTTGGTGTTTCATAAGTATCATTAAACGGTTCTGGTAAATCTTTAAACTGGTTATTCAAAAAGAGTTGTAGAAACCTTGGATACATTAAAAACTTCTTTAGATCCAAGTTCCTTAACATACCATCAAAAATTAAATTTTTGACCCTTTGCCAAACATATAACTGCTAAAGCCAAATTGGTTGAAAACTCATTCCAGCCAGTTGATTTTGAACTTATACAATGAAGGATGGTATGTATCAGGAATTTCCATTGTGGGAGAATGAACTTTTTTAAAAAGTAAGTTTTGTTGAAAGTTGTCCATACCCCATCAATGCAAGGTTTTTAAAAATGTCATCATTTGTGAGGCAAGTAATACCATCCTCATCATCAAAGAGAAGATCATTCCTCACTGATGATTCTGATATTACTACTATCTTGCCATTAACTATGGCATGTATTTGCTTCACTGAATTGACTGTTTTAGAAGTGGCAGTATTCCAAAACTGTTCAATGTAAGAAGCATAGATAGTGGGACTTACAGTGAGAGCATAATTGATCGAACGTGTAGAGAGGAAGTCCACTATCTGATAAAACATTGCATTCTCATCACTCTTTTCCAAATAAGCGACCATATTGTGTTGATCGACAAACTTCAAATCAACCATAGATGCTTTAAGAAAAGTTTGAGTAGGATCTGGGATATGTTCGGTTGTGAGAATACGAGGGTTTGGTAAAGTTAATTGAGATTTTATAGATATCACTTAAGGGTTTGAGTTGACCGACTGAATAAACTTCATCCTTTATTTTAAAGAAAGAGTATAATAAAAGGAAAGATCAAGAATTGTCCAATTCATAGACCCCTATAAGCGAAGTTGTTGGCGGAAATATCTCAACAGCTAGAATTAATTAATGAAAATCTGTTATGCTCCAAACAGTATTAACGGTAACACAACAGTACTAATATTAGCCTGGCAGTATTAACTTGTTGCCTAGCAGTACTAATATTAGTCTAACAGTTTTAACTTGTTCTCCAATAACTATGCAATAGCATGCCTCTATTCATCACAAGCACACTAGAAATAACTGGATAGACATGCGAGAATTCATAAGGATCCATATTTATGCATAGCCCATGAATAAAAGTTAAGAACTGTTAACCAAACCAAAATACCAGTTGTATCCCATTCAACTTAAGACTTCCAGCTGTTTCTGATCTCACCAAATCCAACCATACTGCTTTGCCTAACCTGCAAATGTTAGTCCAAAACCAAGAAAACACAATACATACCATTTTCTTCTTGACAGTATTAAGTTTTGACTAACAGTATTAAAACTAGCAGTATTAAGTATAACTAGCAGTACTAGTTATACCTAGCAGTACTGATCCTTGAGATACCAGATTAAGCTTCAAATTCATTCAAAAAGCATCTCTAAACCATTTTAAGCATTAATTCATCCATGACAACTAACCTCCCCTCAACCAATATAGCTATAAATTAAGCATACAAATGCTTGCCACCAGAAAATTAAATCTACTCACATCAAAGGCTTTAGTGAGCAAATCAGCTACATTATGATCAGTGTGTATCTTGACCATCTCTATCAGTCTCTTCTCATAAGAGTCTCTAATGAAATGATGCCTAATCTCTATATGCTTTGTTTTAGAATGATAGACAGGATTCTTGACAACACAAATAGCACTCTCATTGTCAACAAGAATCTTTGTCTACATAAAATTGTATCCATAATCCAACATCTGATTTTAGATCCAAAGCACTTGACCACAGCAGTAAGAAGCAGCAATATACTCAGCTTCAGTAGTTGAGTTAGCCACTACAGTCTGCTTTTTACACTGCCAAGAGATTAACCTTGAACCAAGAAATTGACAACCTTCTGTTGTGGATTTTCTGTCCAAGCTGACACCCGCATAATCACTGTCAGAAAAAGCTTCCAAAATAAAGGGAGAGTCCTTAGGATACCAAAGGCCCAATTTGGGTTGACCTTTTAGGTATCTAAATATTCTCTTTACTGTATGCAAATGGGAAACTTTTGGCTGAACTTGAAATCTTGAGCATGCACAAACAGAGAACATAATATCTGGTCTTGAGGATGTAAGGTACATCAGTGACCCAATCATTGACCTGTATAAATGGACATCAACATCCTCACCATCTTCATCTTTTGTTAAAGCCTTGTTGGTTTCCATAGGAGAATTGGTTGTCCTTATACTGGAAAAGCCAAATTTCTTCAAGATCTCACCAACATACTTGTCCTGGCTAATGAAGATCCTATCCTCTTTCTACTTGACTTGTAAACCCAAGAAGAATGTGAGTTCTCCTATTGAACTCATCTGGAACCTTTTGTGCATTATCTACTCAAAATCTGTACACAAAGACTTTTTAGTGGAACCAAAGATGATGTCATCTACATATACGTGTACCAGTAGAATATCACCTTTGACTCTCTTTATGAACAAAGTCTTGTCAATTTGTCCCCTGTGAAATCCATTATCCAGCAGATAGGTAGAAATTGTCTCATACCAAGCTC
The DNA here is from genome assembly GCA_026074375.1 of Tanacetum coccineum. NCBI lineage: Eukaryota > Viridiplantae > Streptophyta > Magnoliopsida > Asterales > Asteraceae > Tanacetum > Tanacetum coccineum. The sequence goes on along the minus strand of BQNB010021404.1, from coordinate 15,854 downwards.
TAGAAGCTTGGTGTAGACCATATAAGGCTTTCTTCACCTTGTAAACTTTTTCTGGAAATTCTGGATCCAAAAAACCTGGAGGTTGGCTAACATATATCTCCTCTTCAATAGTGCCATAGAGAAAGGCACTTTTGACATCCATCTGGTACACAAGAAAATTCATGAATGATGCAAAGATCAAAAATAACATGATTGTTTCAACCCTAGCAACAGGAGCAAAAACCTCATCATAATCAATGCCTTCTTCTTGTTTGTATCCTTGTGCTACCAGCCTAGCTTTATTCCTGACTACTATACCCCTTTCATCTTTCTTATTTCTATACACCCACTTTGTACCAATCGCCTTCTTGCCATAAGGTAAGTCAACTAGAGTCCATACTTTCTTAATCTTGAACTGAAGCAACTCCTCTTGCATTGCTTTAACCCAGCTTTCATCATCAAGGGCTTGAGTTATCTTTGTCGGTTCCTGCTAAGAGAGGAAACAGGCAATTAAACAGTTCTGGAATCTTTGTGATTTGTCCTTCTTTGCTTTTGGATGTAGCTAATCATAGCATGTTCTCCAGAACTCTTCTTTGTCATGCCCTTGTTTGAACTGCTGACTTTGGATCTCTAATTATCTAAGCTTTAGGATGAAAAGTGTGTACTCTAGTTGTGGGAATAGGACTGACAACAGTGGAAGGTTCCATGTTGTTGAAATCAGCCTCTGCTCCCACACTCTGATCAGCATAAGGATAATTGTAAGTGTCCAAATCATCATCATCATAAGCACTGCCAAAAATGCCAGTACTTTGTACTTCAGTAGTATCATCCAGATCAGGCATGAGAGGATCATCTGGAAGATCATTGACATCAATAGGAAAGGATCCACCAAAAGGAACAAATGATGGTCCACTTGATGGTCCAGCAGGACTGAAAGTTCTTGATGCACTAGCAGCATTAACTGGTATGCTAACAGTATTAAAACTGTTAGTGTTGCTAGCTCTAGTAGCCTTCCCTTGAAGAAGCTACCTATTACACTGTGTTTCAAACTCTTTTCTAATAGCATCTGATTGCTTTGTAGCCTCCTTCTCTTGATCCATCATCTTATCAAGAACATTCCTCAAGGCCTGTTCATTCTCACTTGCTGGTTGTTGTACAGTCTTTTTACCAGCAGCAGCATCAGCTGTATCATCTCCAGCCTTTTCATCTGAGCTCGTGTAGCTTGAAGAGATAGAAGACCATAATGGGAACACAATATATTGTTGAGTAGACACATTCTCTTATTCAGTCTGTCCAACATCAACATTTTTCTTCAAACCTGTATCACCATTAGTTTCTTGTGGACCTGCATTTTTGTTAGTTTGATTTCCTGCAATAACTGGTTGATAATTCATAGAATTTGTTAAGGAATCAATATCAAAAAGCCAGTTAGGTCATTGTCCTGCAACATTTGGTTTATTTTCAAGAAAGTTTACATGCAGATTCTCTTCAACTTTTCTGGTTTCAGTATTAAATACCCTGAATGTCTTGCTATTTACAGAGTACCCAACTAAAAACCCCTCATCAGTTTCCCATCAAATTTACCTAAAGGGTCTAGGGTATTTAGGATAGTAACAGGACATCCAAAAGGTCTCATGAAACTTATGCTTGGTCTGCCAATTATAAGTTCATATGGTGTCTTGTTATGAGGCTTGGTTACTAAAATCCTATTCAGGACATAACAAGTAGTATTAACTGCTTCAACCTAAAATATTATAGGTAGAAGTGAGTCTGCTAGCATAGTCCTAGCTGCCTTAATCAGGGTCCTATTCTTTCTCTCAGCAACTCCATTTTGTTGTGGAGTTCTAACAACACTATATTCCTTTTTTTATCCATTTTCCCTACAGAATTCATCCATTTCCCTGTTTTTGAATTCTGTCCCATTCTCACACTTGATTACTTTAACCTTATGGTTTAATTGGGTTTCTATTTCTGTTATAAATCTCTTAAGAATCTCACTAGTCTCATCCTTAGTGGCTAAGAAGAAAATCCAACTAAACCTACTAAAGTCATTAGTCACTAGAAGGCAATATGTCTTATGATTGATACTCCTGACAAATGTTGGACCAAATAATTCCTTGTGTAACATTTCTAAGGGTTGACTGATAGAGCTCACAAGCTTGGTCTTACAAGAGGCTTTGTGTTGCTTTCCCTTCTGACAAGCAACATAAGTATGGTCATTTTCAAAAGTCTTTGAAGGAAGACCTCTTACAAGGTTTCCATTTACAAGTTTATTCATTGTTTTAAAATTCACATGACCCAGCCTCCTATGCCATAGTTTAGACTCATCAATTATGGCTTTTGCAAACAAACAAGTTAAATCTCCAAAAGAAACAACATTCTTTAAATCAAATCTGTGCATATTACTTT
>BQNB010021403.1:4708-59913 GCA_026074375.1 Tanacetum coccineum | reverse complement strand
TATATATAGGGGCAAAATTAGGGTTTAAGGGCATGGGATCAAGTGTAACCAAGGCACACACAACCCTTGTGTGTCCTTGTGGTTCAAACAGCTACAAGGGGCAAGAGGGGAGAGACCAAGCTAAGTTGGCTAGTCTTGGTTCAAGTATACCCTTAGTTGAATAATTACTTATCTCACTAGTGGATTAGTGGTCCTCACCATGCAAGGTGGCAAGAATATGTGTAAGAAAATATTGGAAGGGTGGTAGAAGAATACAAACATGTCCTTATCTTGCATGTGTATAATTTGAAATTTGAATTAAAACATGAAGATTCCTTGATAATTAATTAAGTGTGTGTTTGCATGGGATATGGAAGGTAGGGGGAGGGAGACCACAAAATTTTTGACTTCTAAACCCGACATATACGATAACTAGATCTTACACGAAAAGATTACGGGTTTTCGGGGTTCCGTTTGATCAAAAACGCGAAAAACATAAATAATACGCTAAACTGTAAAAATAAATATCGGGAGTGATGGTAAATTACAAAACACTTAGAAAAGATAAAATAATGTATATAATATCTAGACTAATCAAAATCTGAAGCCGAAACGCGTCCGATGACGTTTTTCAGATTCACGCGGGATAACCTCTCGGTTTTACGTTAAATTCAAACGTAACGGATAAAATTAAAAATAATGATCAAAATATTTTAAAATATTGACCTGAAATTTACGGGGTGTGACATCCTTTCCCTTTAGTAAAGCTTTGTCCTCAAAGCTTAAGACGTTGATTCAGACGTAGGTTTAGATTTAGCGAAGAGATGAGGGTACTTCTTCATTTGGTCTTCGCGTTCCCAAGTGAATTCAGGACCTCGCCTTGAATTCCAACGCACCTTAACAATAGGGATATAACTTTGTTTCAATTGCTTCACTTCGCGGTCTATGATCTCGACTGGTTCCTCGATAAAGTTTAACTTGTCATCAATCTGAATTTCATCTAATAAAATAGCAAGTGGTTCATCGATGTAACACTTCTTCAAATTAGAAACATGAAAAGTGCTATGAACATGACTTAATTGATCTGGGAGTTCAAGTCTGTAAGAAACCGTTCCAACCTTTGCGAGTACCTTAAATGGTCCAATATAACGAGGGTTCAACTTTCCTCGTTTGCCGAAACGTATCACCCCTTTCCACGGTGACACTTTCAACATGACCATATCTCCAACCTAAAACTCCATGGGCTTACGATTCCTATCGGCTAAATTCTTTTGCCTATCACAAGCATCTTGAATATGCTTCTTGATCTGAAATATTTTCTCAGTTGTTTCATGAATAATTTCTGGGCAGTAAGCTGAGCGTCTCCAACCTCAGCCTAACAAATAGGTGATCGACACTTGCGACCGTACAGAGCCTCGAACGGTGCAGCTTTGATATTAGTGTGATAATTGTTGTTGTAAGAAAACTCCACCAAAGGTAGGTGCCTATCCCAACCTTTCCCAAAATCAATCACACAAGCACGTAGCATGTCCTCTAAAGTTTGGATGATTCTTTCACTTTAACCATCGGTTTGCGAATGATAAGCCGTATTCATATCCAATTGAGTGCCTAGATCTTTGTTTAGAGGTTGCCAAAATTGAGATGTAAATCTACCATCTCGATCAGAAATAATCAAAACAGGTACACCATGCTTTGAGACAAATTCCTTTAAGTATTGTCTCATCAACTTCTCCATTGAGTCATTTTCCTTCATTGGTAAGAAATGAGCTGATTTTGTGAGTCGGTCAACAATTACCTAAATTGTATCTTGTACGGTCGACGTCTTTGGTAGCTTAACGAAATCTATAGTGATCTTCTCCCACTTCTATACCGGGATCACCGGTTGAACCAATAGACCAGAAGGTTTTGGGTATTCAGACTTGACCTTAGCACAGGTCAAACACTTACTGACATAGGTGGCAATCTCAGCATTCATACTTGGCCACCAATACATCTTCTTTAAATCTTGATACATCTTGTCTGATCCAGGATGGATTGAATATTTTGACTTATGCGACTTATACATAATCAACTCCCTTAAGTTACCACGAAAATGTATCTAACTTCTTCATTCAAACATAACGCTATGTCCGTACGGGACTCTAGCTTCTTAATTATTCAACATAAATCCTCAGTTCCATAATTTTCCTCCTTTCTTGCCTCACTTGAGCCTTTAGAATTTCCACAGGAAGATTCAAACCAACCGTCATAACCAAAGCTCAAACTCATAGTGGCTTGATCTGTTCCTTTCGGCTCAAGGCATCTGCTACCACGTTTGACTTTCCCGGATGATAACGAATCTCACAATCATAATCACTTAGCAGTTCTAACCATCTACGTTATCTCATGTTCAACTCCTTCTGATCTAGAATATGTTGCAAACTCTTATGATCAGTGAACACAATGCACTTCGTGCCGTACAAATAATGTCTGCACATCTTGAGAGCGAACACCACAGCTCCTAATTCCAAATCATGTATCGTGTAGTTCTCGTTAATCTTGAGTTGGCTGGATACATAAGCTATGACTCTCTCCTTCTGCATCAACATCGCGCCCAAACCTTTGTGAGAAGCATTACAATAAACCACGAAGTTTTTAGTTCCTTTAGGCAATGCCAAAATCAATGCACTACACAACTTCTGCTCTAATGTCTAAAATGCAGCCTCTTCCTTTTCACCCCAATCAAATTTCACTCTCTTCTGAGTCAATTTGGTCATAAGTTTAGCAATCTTCGAGAATCCTTCAATAAACCTTCGGTAATAACCAGCAAGACCTAAAAATTAACGAATCTCTATCGGAGTCTTGGGCGATGCCCAATCCCTAATTGATTCTATCTTACCCGGGTCTATATGAATGCCTTCTGTATCAATCACGTGACCAAGAAATTGTACCTTAGAAAGCCAAAAATTACACTTTGAAAACTTGGCGTACAATTCTTCCTTCTTAAGTAACACCAGAATTTGCTTAAGATGTCCTTCATGTTCCACTTTGTTCCTTGAGTGTGACATCCATGATTTCACCAGGTTAGTGATGCCTTTAGAAATGGCTAAGAGTTCATTTTGTGTGATTTCTTGTATGCTATGTGTTAAATATGTGTGCTAAGTGGTTTGAATAGGTGCATGATATCATATTGAGGTGTATGATCATCTCATGTTGAGTACGTTTGTGTTTGGTGATGAGTATTCCATTTATTCACTTATAGTGATAATAGAAAAGAATGGCGTATTGCATGCAATGCTACATCAATAGTTGGATGATTTTGTGTTAAGCGTTTATGAGAAATGTATCATGTTGGAATTAAGTAAAGTGAGTGAAATTTGGATATTTATGGTAGACTTTCTAAAAATAGAAAGTGAAATTTGAAATGAAAAGTTATTTTAGGACAAGTTTAGTAGTAGGTTTAGGTAAAAATGTTTACTAAATTAGCTTAGGGTTTTTATGAAAACTTAAGGTAATGAAGATAATTAGTTAATTAATAAAAAAATATATGTATATATATTTAGTATATATATTTATATTATATATGATAATATATATATAGTCTATTTATATATATATATATAATCGGCCCATATAAATAAGGAGAAAAGGAAAAGGGATTTTGGGCTTTAGCTTAGGAATTTGACTAGGATTAGGATGCTAGTTATTTAGATTAGATATCCCTTAGCCAATATTCCAAAAACCATGACTCGCTCAACCCCAAAACCCTATGTGTCGACTTCTCCCTCCCTAAGGACACACAACCAAGAATCTTGATCAAGAAGTAACCAAGAATTGGTGTTAGGATCAAGTAATCAAGAGGTAAGTGTGCTTAACTTAGTTAGAATTATGCAATCATGTAACATTATTTATGATGGATCTAGAGTTTGTGAAAAATATAGATTATATATGAACTTTAATGATGGTATGATGATTAGGGTTAGTTTAGGGTTATTATCATGCATGTTGCATGTTAGGGTTTGCGTTAGAACATGATTTAGAGTTGATCATAATTTAGGTTTGTGTTCAACTGATGATATCCAGATGTTAAAAACGTGTTTTGATATGATTCAAAAGCCTAAATTGTAGTTCAAAGAGTTTATTTTTCAAAAAGTCCGGCCTCGAATTATTTTGAGTTCTGGAAGTTGGTTAAATGTTGGTTACAAGAAAGGTTGTCAAAACAGTGAATACGAGTCAGAATTATGTCATGTTTAGGAGGGTAAAACCCTAACTTAAAAGTGGAATTAGGGTTATCCAATCAACAGCGGTTAAGTTCAATATGTATATAAAGAAACCCTAGAAGGATAGTCTCTGATTGTATGTCTAAGTATGGTAATTAGGGCCATACATTTTAGTATGCAATCAGATCCGGAATTGGGGAAGGTTTTGAAGTTGGATTTTTATTTAGGTAGTTGCACCTGTATTGAGAATTGGAATTCACAAGGTAGTTATTAAACTCATAAATGAACATAGATGATTTTGGTATTAAATTTTGATAGGTCATTCAAGTAGGTTTTTAATGTTAGTAAAAAATAACTAAATTCGGTAATATGTATATTTGTAGTTGACTAGTGTAATGTGTTAATGAAGTGGTTAAGGTTAGGCATGGTGTCGGGGTGACCCATGATGGTTAATCAAGCCTTTAGTCATCCATCATATATGTGTTACATGGACTAGAGCTTTTAGCTTGGATGCATGTAACCGTGTTTATTTGTTTGTATAGTTGCGTGATAGGAATTGGAAGCTGCGTTTTGAGCATTCAGGTGAGTTACATAGTCCCACTTTTTATTGCGTTTTAAACTTGGGATGGAAATGATGCAAGTGTTGAAATGAGTTTTAAATTTCTGTGATTATGTGTTAGTGTAAATGCATGGACTATTATGTGACTGATATGCATTATGTGCTACATGTTATGTGATGTGATATTGATGTGTGGACTAAGTCAGGAGGGTTACTTGCGGGTATCCATGGCCTATTTAGTGGAAGGTACTGTGGCCTAGTCAGGAGGGTTACTTGCGGGTATCCATGGCCTGGGCTAGGGGAAACAACAGGGATCCGAGAGCGATTGAGGTCGTCTGCTTGGTGTCTGAGTGATTGATTGGATTTAATTGCATGTTAGCTTGTATGTTAGTTAGCATAATTTCCATGCAAATGTATTGTTTTATAATCACAGTAATTAGATAAATTGTTTTGGAAATTGATTGGATATGTGTGTCTGAAAACCTATGTTTCTCACCAACCGTTGGTTGACATATAAGCATCATTTTCAGGTATTCAACAGGATGAGGTTAAAGTTAGAAAAAGTGGCTAGATGGACTATAGGCAGCTGGCAAAGTTTAGATATCTAGATTTCGTTATTTGTTTTGGATAATGAATGTTATTTGTTTTGCTCTGTTAGGATGTATGAATGTTTGCATGTCATGACGTTGACATGAACTGCCTTCATTTTAATGTCAGATGCCTTTTGGATTTTGTTGATGTGTTTGGGTATTTTCATGACATTGCGTGTCTATACCTTGTATTTTACGCATGTTTTAGTTTCTCTATATAGACGTCAATGTGTTGTGATGATTCCCTTTCTCGTCACGCCTCGCGTTTCCGCCTTGGCGGGGTGTGACAGAGATAAATCAGAGCAGTTATAGAGAAGTTGGTGGTTGAGCCTAGATATAACCTAGGGTCATTCGTTTGTAGATGCATTTACTGGCTTAAGTGTTTAATGTATAAAATGCTATTGGTTTCTTTTTTACCTTTATATTTTTACATCGCTTATATATTTCGTAATTTTGCTAAGGTTGTCATTTTAGTTATTTTGCTACCATTATCTGTTATGTTATGTATTTACTTTCTTAGTATTTAGTAGTTTTTCCCCCACCCGGAAGAAGTCTCGTTTGGGAACCCATTTTCCCAATTGGACTGAAGCGTATATAAGGTGCCTCTTGTGGAATTGAAGGAGAATAGGTAGTTGATCGTTGTCGGATGCCTCTAATAGGGCTGGACCCGCGGAGTTGGGAGTCGGGTGATTCTTGCGGAGGTAAAGTCAAACCCAAGCGAGGCCCAGCATAAGTTTATCCCGTCCTTTACCTCGTCATGTTGTTATTGATTATTTCTTTCGGATATTTCGTATTTTGGGAATTGTTGCGAGACTTTCGTTCCTTTATGTCGTTTCGATTTTATTTTGATATAAGTAAGTAGTTATTTGATGGAGCATCCTTTATGTGTTAAGTTAGAGTGGTTTAAGATGTGCAATGTGGTATATGTGCTTATATGTGAATTATGATTGAAATGGGTAGTCTTAGAAGTAAGTACACGTGTGAAAGGAGGCACTTATAATTATGGTGGCCAACATAATTATAAAGGCATCACACACGTAGATTTGTGACCATGATTGCATTTATTTGTGTTTGGTTGTAAGGTGGTAGTGTAATATGTTTTTTTATATGTGTATTCATGATAAGGATGGTGGTATAGGTAGAGAATTATTCTCTTACCCTAATTAGATGATATGTTAAATTGAGTTGTATAGATAGTAAGTTTCTCTTCTATCTAGTATTTACAGATACCTAGTATTATTATTAGTATTATTGTGGTTGCTCGTTGCTCGATTGTTTGTTCGGATCTGCTCTTTTAGATATAGGCGCGTTTCGTTAGTTCTTTCGTTGCATTGATTACTCTTATGAGTATCAAAGGTTTCTTTTAAGCACTAATTGTTCCTAACATATTAGTATGGATCATTACTCCTTTCTTTTTATATCCTTTGGTTTTCGTAACCCGTTGGCGATATGTTAGTATCGATGCTTTTAGGTTTGCTCTGTTGATCATTATTTTGGATAAGACCTTACGTTTTTTTTTGGGTACGTAACGTCTTGCATGAGTTTTCTTGTATGAGTTCGTTTGATTTTATTTTGAGTATATGGTTTCTGGTATTTTCTTTCGTTTTCAAACAATAGAATGTGTTAGGGTATGATTCGTGTTTTACATCCCTATTGGATATTATGGTAGTCCCTTGGATTGAGTAACATATTTTATAATTGATAGCTAATTATAAAAACCCTTGGCAGTATTATTTGGTGTTTGGAAAAAAACGTGTATAAAAAATGATCTTTGTAAATAGAATTTAGTTTATTATAAAATGCAAGTTTAAACGTGATTCATAGTGGTACACAAGGGTACGATACACTATTTATAATAACCATTCTTTTAGATTTTATGACACCCAAAATGAAATCTTTTTCAAAATTACATCTTAAGACAATTTTAATTATTATACATAAAATGTTTTTTATACATTATAAGTGACTTTCTTAATTTAAATTTTGCTTTTTTATAAAAAACATTCTTAATTTGGCTCATTCGAGTCTCAAGTCGAAAACATTATACAAATTTCTGTCTTTCGGTATTGATTTTTTTATGTGTTCTATTTGCAGTGTTGCCAAAAATCGGATCCACTAGGCGTGCGCGGATTTAAGTTCGAGAGCGCTAGGCCGCTGAGAAATCGAGAATGAACCACTAAAGAAAAGATCTTAAAGGCGCAATAATAAAGCACAGTCAGAAGTAATCGCCCTGAATATTACTAATCGGTCCTAAAAAAATCGTCCTGGTCAAAAATCGGGATCAAAATACGGTTCCAAAAAATAATCGGATTAATTCGGTCAAAATCCCGGAAAACATCAAGGAAAACTCAAAAAAAATCGGATTAAACTTGTCAAAAATCCGACACTAAGTATTATGAACTTGAAATAACCCATCTGTATCTTTAATACATATTAATTTAATTATATCTAAAATTTAATTTTATTATTAAAAAAACAATCCCGATTAATCCCCGCAAAACGTAAGAAAACCTGATTAAATCAGAAAGCGAGGACGGTCTAAAACCACGCATGGAGCAATAACCACCCCCGAGGACCGCGCCTCCGGGAGTGCCTAAGATTTTTGCATAACCTTCTGTCATATTGTCGTGGTACAACTACATAGAAAGAAATAGGGTATTTCTATATATAGGTAGGTGAAAAATGGTGCCAAAAACACAAAAAAATTTGCCAAATACAATTTGGAAACGGTTTGGCCCAATTTTGCGGTCCTGTTCCAAAAAATCTGAGGTGCCAAATACCTTGGGCACGGTTCAAGACGTGTCCAAATACGTAAATCTGGATATAGGGCTTAGCGGCAGATACAGAGACAGGTTTGCTTTTGTGTGCCTGAGTTAGGTATTTTGCACATGTTTATAATTTACCAAGTTCTAATCTGATATACTCGTACCATGTTTTCTTATCGGCGCCAAATGCTTATTTGTGCCGGCTCAATTCAATTCACTGCCTAAAGGTATTTGGCACAGTTTCATTTTTCAATGCGAACGAGATTTGGCACATTTAATCTCCGCCATCCATGGGTTGGTTATGGCTCAGATTTAAACGTTAATCTAAAGTAAAGATCATATGGTCACAATTTAAATAATGGGAATATGTTTGCCTTCGATAGTATCACAAGTTTAGATGACTGTTCTCATTAAGTCACTCAAACTTTTATACTCAGACCAGCAAAAACCCACTTCAACTGTTCAATATTGGTTCTCATTTATATTCCTGGAAATATGTTGGCTGAGCTTCAAATGGCAGTAGTTTATAAGCAAGCGGTAGATGTCTAGATAAAGCTTTAATCCGTCGATGTTGAGGCTGCTATCACACAACTATGTAATTTCCAGAGTATGCATGAAGCCATAACTAAACGTATTAGATCAATTATCTCATTATCCATCAATTAAGTGATCATCTGTATCTGCAGTATTAATCATGGATAGATCAACCACTAAGTTTAGAAACGATCGACACAACATAGTTTAGTACTCATAAAACCTAAGTATTTATACTTTTCGTTCTTGTTTTCTATCTGATTGTAAATTAGATTGTACATGGACATTACCATGTGTGAGATGTAATGATGACTTGATTTTCATGATTATTATTAAGTATGAAGAACTCATGTAATATTTATATGGCCTTCTTAGTAACTGCATTTGCGAGCGATTGACGCCGTCAATGTAAAACAATTGGTTAATACGATGATAGTGCCAAATCAAATTATGGAGCGAGACGAGACTAAAAACCAATACACAGCGAACAGTTTGAAATACACCTTGTAAACAGTGGTTGAGAATTCAATACGAGTAAGGATAACCAAGTTCAGTTTTGTTCCAAATTGAGGTCCACTTGAGCAACTAGTTGTTATCTTGCGATTATAAAAATAATAAAGTTCAAAGTTTGAAGAAGGTCTGTTCCGCGGTCTCTTTAGTCACCACAAAAAAATTCGTTAATGGTTCGATTATTCATGTACATTTTTTGATTGAGTCTGACTAGGGTTAAAATCATGAAATAGTAACCAAGTTTCAGTTTTGTTCCAATTTAGTCACTGCAACTTTGTTTTGATTATAAAATAATAATCAAGTTTGAAAAGTGTTCCGTTTTAGTCACTCAAACATAAAAATTACATAATAATAGAACACTAACGAATGTTTGAGTGACTAAAACGGAACACTTTTCAAACTTGGTTATTATTTTGTGGCATATATCTTTGTTCACATGTGCATAAATTGGTTGTATATCAAGTTGGTTGGGGTTAGTGAAATTCAAGGGTGGGTATTTATTATTAAGGTACAACCAAATAATGCACATATGAGTATCTTACAGATAGTTTTTTTGAAAAATTACACAATAATGGAACAATATTGAAAGTTGAGTGGTTTTTGTGGTTGATATAAAGTTTGAGTGACTTAATTGGAACAGTCATCAAACTTGGTTACTATTAGGCAACATATTCCCTATATGGGATACATGTTTCTTGTTATGACGTTATCGACTAGCACTCGCAACTCGAGTATTGCTTCCTTCCGCGCGGCTCGAGTATTGCTTCCTTCGTGTGGTGTATGCTTTCTACCGCATAATCTACACCTTTGGATCTATAAGATTAGCCAACCTACATACATCATACGTATATAATCCCTTAACAAATTTATAAATTTGTCAGCAAAGTGAACATGATACAACCATATATATCATACATATTCCATTAATAAATTTATTAGTCATATACATATTATATTAACAAACTTACTTAAACATAGGTCAACTTGGTTTGTTATTGAAGGTAATAATCATCTTTATGGCTTATTCCTGCAACATAATTAGAATCATTGGTAATGATAAAATACAAAATAAAATAATACAAGGATTACAATCAATATTCACAATGTCAAGTTCATATAACATGTTAGAGTACTTCATAGTTAATCCTACTAACCTAATAAAGAAAACAAATGTTCATAGGTCCTACAAGGTAAATAAAGTGAACATCAAAAACGGTTTGTGACCGAAACTCGTATATACCTGGTACCGATATCTTCAACCTTGCAAATACAAATTCGTTATAAAAATCATACGCTGAAAGATCTAATTATAGTGTTTCTTTCCCGCAACATGCACTACTCTGCAAAAGAAACATATTGTTACCACTCGAGAACCGTGTAGTACAATTACGTAGATCTTGAAAAAAAACATAATATTGTTGCGTAAATTCAGATCCGTTTTGCTTGAGTTTGACGAAAATATATATTTAAACATTTAAACATAAAAACCATAGCTACACATATAAACTCCATCTATTCTTAGTACATGAACTTGGAGTTAATGAAAAAATGATGTAGGGATCATGTTTAAAAATCTTACCAGAGGTGGATTTGAAACAAATCTCTTGAAGAAGAAATAACAAGAACATAGGTATGGCTTTTTGTTTTATTTGTTTTACAAAATTTGTAAGCAAAGATGGGAGGCGGCACTTATATGATATTAGGTTAAAGACGGATGCATAAATGTGGTGTTAGGCTTTTTGAAATTGGGGAAAAATTAATGAGAGTACTGAAAATGTGAGCGGGAAGTTAAAATTTTATAAAAAAGTTATTGCCATAAAACTAGTTGTACAATATAAGAATATAAGAATAAAAAAGTAAGTCTTATTTTTTAGAATGGCAAATAAGTCTATTAACTAGACGAATACTCGCTCAAAGCGACGGTGTATAGCGACAAATAATTATACATGCGAACTAATGGTTAAGTTTAAACTATTAATAAATCAGATTCTATAATTTGTTGTAGAAAAAAACTATAACAAATTTGTGTAAATTGACAGCAAAGAATCTTAATAAAAAATATATTAAATACAACAAAACAATTCTTCGACTTATGTTAAAACTACTTTAGTGCGACTTATGAGCACTCCGCATGCGAAACGATCTAAAACTAAGTTATCAAGAAAATGATAATCCTATTACTAATAGATTTATCATTAAAACACTATATCCTTCTATCGTAGAAAATGATAATAAATACGAATCGAGTTTGGACCTTTAAAATACTCATGAGCTGGGCTAGAACTTTTCACACACGATGACTTAAAGGATACAAACTTCGAGGTCTAATCTCGTTTGAATATTGTGGATCAACATATTTACTTGTACTGAATGTATCCAATGCTAATTATATAGGACCGTCGTTTGTATATATAATGAAATTGATTAGGGCAAGAGTTGGATATGTTAAAAAAAAGTCAAAAAAGGGTTCAGATTGTGTTAATCTCTAATATTTCTAAAGTCGGGTTTAGTATTCACATGTATTTGGCAAGGTTTCGGTTAAGCGTCTCAAAAAAGTTGTATTTGAAACATCTTTGTAGCAGTCGTTCCAAATACGTAAGTATTTGGCACTATTTTTACCAACTGATCCAAAAAAGTAGACATTTGGCATCGTTTTGAAACATCGTCCCGAATACATATGTTTTTGGGACGTTTTTTAATGGTAGTTCCAAATACATATTTTTTTGGCACGGTTACCAAAACTGTCCCAAATACAAGTATTTGGCACAGATTTTTAGTTGTTCCAAAAAAGTTTGTCCTAAAAAACACTCTTTCTTGTAGTGTACGCCTGTTGATTTTCTTTCGTTTGCGCTTTCACTCGGTGCATATACGTATCCTTTCTTTCAAAGGATTCTTATGACATTTGATCCACGTCTATTTGCATATGTGGAATCTCCTATATGCATTTTAGCATTTGACTCGATATTCGCTTGTTATTCTATTCGATTGTTCGTAACCCTTAGAATTCGTTGATACCGTTGAGTTGTGAAAGCTTTGATGTGATTGTGGGAATGAACTGGTTGTCCAAGAGGAAGTTTGTGATAGTATGTCATGAGAAGGTGGTTAGAATACCGTTGGAAGGTGATGAGATACTTCGGGTTTATGGTGAACGTACTCAGGGAGTTGTGAAAACCTTAATGAACACAAAGGTAGATGAACCAAAATTGAGTGATATTTCCATCGTACGAGATTTTATTGATGTGTTTTCGGAATATTTATCGATGACGACCATGACGACAAGTTCAGTTCCGCATAGATTTGGTTCATGGAGCGACGCTAGTCGCGAAGTCTCTATATCGTCTAGCACCCTCAGAAATGCAAAAATTGTCTGAACAACTTCGAGAGTTGCAAGACAAGGATTTCATACGACCTAGCCATTCGCCGTGGGGAGCACCTGTGTTATTCATGAAAAAGAAGGATGGTTCTTTTCGCATGTGTATTGATCATGGGGAGTTAAACAAATTAACTGTTAAAAAAACCGTTATCCACTCCTTATGATCGATGACTTATTTGATCAGCTGCAAGGAGCGTGTTATTTCTCTAAGATAGATCTTCGGTCAGGATATCATCAGCTACGTGTGCATGAAGATTGTTAATACAAATAATGTCTAAAAACGTTATTTATATTTTTCAACCTCTCAACGTTTTGATAATAACAAAATGTAAAAGCGTTTACAATAAAAATAAACGTTTACAAATTATTAAATGTAAAATTTCATTTTTAAGATTAGTGATCACTTAAGGTATGGACAAACAAATTAATTAAGCATGATTAGTGATCAAGAAAATATTTTTCTCTTAATCCTAACTTTTAATTCTACAAAAAGTATTTTCTCAAAAATACTTTTACAAAATATTTTCTAATTAAAATAAAAAGTTTTATTAAAAACTTAAAATTTGAAATTCAAGTTTTCCCCCCAAAAAACGGAAATCTTCTACACCAATCAACATTGGAGCGGAGTCTAGTGGCGGCCCCCTTATAGGCCTGGCGGCCCCCTTATATATAAGGGACCGCCGGGACCGCCCCCAGAGAGCCGTTGGGATTCCCTGCCTATAAATACTGCTCCATTCCCAGCAGAAAAATCATTCCTCTTTGCACGAAATTTTTCAGTCTTTTCTTTCTCTCTCTAAACCTTCTTTCTCTCACTAAAACTCTTGATCACTAACATACTTAGATCTTGTTTCAAGTGATCTAATCTCTTCTTCTCATCTCTTCCCTCTCATTCAAGTGCAAGAGAAGAACACTCGTATTCGTCAAGAAACGAAGTGTTAATTAGTGATCTCTCCTCTTTTCTTCTAAGTACCAAAACTCTATTGTATTTATCTTGTGTATTTGTGTGATTCGGATATCGTATAGATCCGATAGAGTAGATCTTGTGAGTGTGTATATCTTGTGAAGTGGTAGATTGGTTCTAGCTAAGATTAGGACTCGACATTTAGCTTAGTGTCGGAAAATAACGTAAGCGACGTGTAAACGGTTTTCTCCGCCTAAAGGGAGCTTGTTGACATAGTGAAATCTCGAGTCGGATACTCGGGGAGTGGAGTAGGGCGAAGAGGTGCTTCGTAGCCGAACCACTATAAAATCTTGGTGTCTTGGTTTGGTTGTTTCTTTCCTTATCTCTTTACATTATTATTGTTGTTATCGTGTTTTAGTTTAGATAGTTATTGCTTGTTCATATTGTGATTTGATTGAACATATAACTCGGATCTATAGATTTTTGAAAGTAAACTTTTGAAACGTAAAACAAACGTGTAAACTATTCAACCCCTCCCCCTCTTCCTTTCTAGTTTCTGCAATTGGTATCAGGAGCAAGGTCACTCAAGATTTTTAAAATATATTGTATTTTAAAGCTTGGATCGATCTATGGATTCTGAAAAATATCTAGAAGGGCAATCTATGCAAAGACCATCACTCTTTGAAAGCGATAGTTTTATTTATTAGAAAAATAGGTCCGAGACATATGTTAAATCAAAAGATCTAGATCTTTGGCAAGTTATTACCAATGGTGATTTTCAACCTATTGTACAAAATTCGGAAACCAAATTAGATGAGGTTATCCCTTTTGAAAAACAAACCGATGATCTTAAAAAGAGACTTGCGAAAAATAATGAAGCAAAAATGGTTATTTACAATGCTTTGCCAAGAAAAGAATATGAAAGAATTTTCATGTGTAACACGGCAAAAGAAATTTGGAAAAATTTGTTAATCACCCATCAAGGTAATAGACAAGTCAAAGATAATAAGATCGACCTTTTTGTTCAACAATATGAACAATTCATCATTTTCGAAGATGAATCTATAGATAGTGTTTTTACTAGATTTAATACTATTATTACTAGTCCTAAAGCCCTTGATGAAGGTTATTCTAGTAAGAACTACGTAAGGAAGTTTCTTAGAGCTCTACATCCTAAATGGAGAGCAAAGGTCACGGCGATTAAAGAGTCGAAAGACTTAACATCACTATCTCTTGATGAGCTCATTGGAAACCTCAAAGTCCATGAGATGATCATCAAGAAAGATTCCAAAATAGTCAAAGCAAAAGTTGAAAGGAAATCTCTTGCTTTAAAGGCTAAGAAAGAATCTAGTGATGAAGAGTGTTCGACTTCCGGTAGTGAAGACGAAGAGTATGCCATGGCGGTAAGAGACTTCAAGAAGTTCTTTAAGAGAAGAGGTAGATTCGTAAGACAACCTCGGAACGACAAAAAGACCTTTCAAAGAAGCCGAGATGACAAAAACGGCAAAAGTGAAAGGAAGTGCTTTAGATGCGGAGATCCAAATCATCTTATTGGAGAATGTTCAAAGCCACTGAGAGACAATAACCAAAGAGCATTTGTTGGAGGTTCTTGGAGCGATAGTGTTGAAGAAGATGATAAAAAGGTCAAATATGAAACGTGTCTTGTAGCTCACGCATCAAGTGAGGTATGTTCTGAATCATCTTACTTTAGTGATGAAAACTCATCAATTGATGATATAGCTTTAGACAACGAATATGATAAGTTATGAAAAATGAGTCTAAAGATAATCACTAAAAACAAAAAGTTAAAAGCTACTAGAAATAGTCTAGAAAATGAGCTTAGAGAATTAAAAGATAAATTGTCCACACTCGAGAAAAACAAGGGAGTTGATCTCGATTGTGCAAAGTGTCATACACTTAAATTTGAAAATGAAAAGCTCAAAGAAGAATCTACTAGATTAAACAAATTTGAAAAGAGTACACATTGCTTGAATGAAATGTTAAATAATAAAAAACCCTCCAGTGATAAATTAGGTTTAGGGTTTAATTTATTTGAAGCATCATCTAGTGGAACTAAGGAAATAAAATTTGTAAAAGCTCAGAAAAAGGCGTCTCCTGATGGAGGTCCCATAAATATGGGCGGCCCCCTAAATGTTCAGGCGGCCCCCAAAATAAATATGGGACCGCCACCAGCAACGCCTATATCTGAGAAAAGTATGTCTTCTCAAAAATCTATTTTAGGTCCTAGATCAAAACGCATAATTGTAAACAAAGTAAAAATTCATGTTGCTAGTGCAATGAAGTTAAACAATTATATAAGCTATTATCTAAACCCGGAGTTGGATTTTCAAAACTCCATTTTAGATCAAAAACTCCACCTCTTAGAAGAGTTAATAATAATTATTCTCGTCCTAAAACACCGCAACCAAAAAGACATGTTGGTCGACAAGACCAACCTCATGGCTTTCTCGTAAGTTGGAACAACTTTCCACATCAAAGTTACATGCCATGGGAAATGTGTCTTTCATTCTCACATCCCAACCAATTGAATCAAATGTAAGGTATGTTTGGCACTAACAACTTTGGACCCATGAGATATTGGGGACCAAATGTTTGAGTTATTGTCTTATATAAATAGATATGCCTTGGAGTAGACTTGGAGCCCGATGAATGGATCAAGGATAGCGGATGCTCTAAGCATATGATGGGTAACCGAAAACTCTTCTCCACTTACAAGGCATATAATGGAGGTAATGTCATTTTTGGTAGTAATCTTCGCGGTAACATAATTGTCAAAGGTACGATTTCTAATGATTCTCTCAAAATAGATAATGTAGAACATGTTGATAACTTAGGATTTAATTTACTAAGTATAGGACAAATATGTGACAATAAGTATAGAGTAACTTTTTCTGAACATGATAGTGAAATCACTAAGGATGGTAAAGTCATAGGTAGATGTATTAGGAAGAAAGGCTTATATGTGATGAAATTAGGAAATAAGCCAAATGATCAAATTTGTCTAACAATGATTAATGAAAATTCCACCTTGTGGCATAGAAGATTAGGATACGCAAATATGCGTCTCATTTAATCGTTGGCCTCTAAGGAATTAGTTAGAAACTTACCTAAGCTTAAGTTTGATCAACATTTTTGTGATGCTTGCAAAATTGGAAAACAAGCTCACGCTAGTCACAAATCTAAGAATGTAGTCTCAACGACTAGATGCTTAGAACTTCTCCATATGGATCTCTTTGGTCCATCCGCCGTACGGAGTTACGGAGGAAACCGTTACACCCTAGTCATAGTAGATAACTACTCTAGGTATACTTGGACTAGATTTCTTAAGGATAAAACCGGAGCTTTTGATCAATCCGAAATATTTAGTAGGAAGATCCAAAACCAATTAGGTTGTTCAATAGTGTCAATTAGAACCGACCACGATAGAGAATTTGATAATGAGGTGCAATTTGGAGAGCTTTGCAATACCAACGGTATTACACATAACTTCTCGACTCTACGCACTCCTCAATAAAATGGCGTGGTCAAAAGGAAAAATAGGACACTTTAAGAAATGAGTAGGGCTATGTTTTTCCTACAAAAGTTTTGGTGTAACACCGTAGATACTTCAACATACATTCTCAACCGAATTCTCATTAGATCCATTATAGGAAAAACACCTTATGAACTCTTAAGAGGTAGAAAACATACACTAGATTATTTTAGAGTGTTTGGAAGCAAATGCTTCATTTTGAACACAAAAGACTACCTTACCAAGTTTGACCCAAAGTCATACGAAGGTGTCTTTTTAGGTTATTCTCAAAATAGTAAAGCCTATATCATCCTAAACAAACACACTAGGAAAGTCCGAGATGAGCATGATGGGTGAACTTAACTTCTTCCTTGGACTACGAATAAAATAAATGGAAGATGGTATTTTCTTTAATCAATCTAAATATATTAAAGAAATGCTTAAAAAATTAGGCTTAGAAGAATCTAAACCAATGAAAACCCCCATGTCCTCCGATACCAAACTCATGAAAGACGAAAGAGTGTGATCGTAATAGTACCAAGTATCGAGGGCATGATTAGTTGATTTATTATACCTAACGGCAGAGTAGGCCCGATATTATGTTTAGTGTCAGCCTTTGTGCCCACTTCCAAGAGGATCCCAAAACCTCTCACCTTGAAGCGGTTAAGCATATCTTTTGATACATTAAAGGCACTACGCATTTAGGATTATGGTATCCTAAGGGGACCGACATAGAAATAGAAAAAACAGTAGTATATGCCAACTCTGATCATGCAGGATATTATGTGGACCGAATGAGCACTAGCAGTATTTGTACTTTCATGGGATGTTGTTTGACATCTTGTTCACGAATGAAACAAACCGCTCCTGCTATAATTCCACTACCGCAAACCGAATACGTAAGCGCTGGAAAGACATGTCAAAAAGCATATGGATGAAACAAGCTTCATCGACTACGACATACCGACTCAACGACTTCAGATCATTGCGACAACCAAAGGCGCGATTGACCTTATCAAAAACCCGGTGCAACATTCTTGTACCAAACACATCGAAATACGTCACCACTTTCTTCGTGATAATGTCCAGAAAGACATATCTCAATCGAAAAAGTGCCATCTGTCGATAATATTCCAACATCCTTACTAAACCCCTTAAACGTGAATCGTTTAACTATCTACGTCTTGGTTAAGGAATGATGGAACACATTCAATAAATCATATTAGTCCGCTTCTCCTGCTCTAGTTTCGAACATTCGTAATTCCATTCTGTGTCGTGACAACTTAAATACTTCATCCGAAGTACTTTGAGCATTTTTAATTCGCGAAATGCAAATTAAAACGTCGCTCCTCTTTGTAAAAAATTTCGTCAAAACTAAGTCTAAAATCCTTTGCTGAGGGCGGCCCCCCAATATATTTGGGACCGCCTGACAATATGGGACCGCCAACAGAAAAGTCATATCTCCCACACTTAGTCAAAAAATTTCAAAACAAAAAAACAAACACCCCTCTCCCTACTACAACGACGAAAACGAACAAAACAACCCAAAAACTCAAAATCAACCATTAAAACTTAAATTGAAGATCTAATCAACACCTATAATCATCCACAACATCACAAAGATCATCAATTGCAAGTCATTTCATCTAATTTCTATCAATTTGAGACTAGGGTTCATGATGAACACAAAAATTACAATTGGAGTTTTACATTTTTCTTTTACTTTTTGTACACTAGACTCTAAGTGATACAATGTTAAATGTTGATCCCACTCCATAGATCGATATTCCTTACGCTTGTCTTAAGGTTTAGTTATAAAAGATAAAGTCAACCAACAATATTAGAAACTTTTTGAATGTGTTAAAGATTTGCGAATCTAATCTTTAATAATAAGAAGAATTATCAATGAAACAGTAAAACAATGAACATACAATTCAACAAATAAGCTCCAATATTATTAATGATAATAATACGAATACTCTCAAAGTATTAGGGTTACAAAGACCTTGAAGCTATGAATTATATGTCTAATAATACTTCAAAAGATTGATAAAAGATATCAAACTCTATGCCCTAGGACCTACTTTTATACACCAAGGAGCCCTAGTCGGCTTACAATACTTTCCTAAGTATCCATAATATTTTCTATAAACAAATAACTTAATACATATCATATAAGCAAGTTACATGACAACAAACAAAACTAACTTATTAACCTCAGTAGCATTAACTTATCTCTGAGCAGTCTTAACCTTGAGCAGTACTAATATTCACTAACAGTAGTAACTTTGTACTAGCAATAGTAAACACTTAGCATATTTTCTTTGAAGTTCATGAGCAGTACTAAATCCAGCTGAGCAGCATTAACACAAACATGAGCAACAGTAATTCAAACAACATCAAGAAGACTTTTAATCCCAACAATCCTCCCCTAAACTTGGATAATCTACTTGAAAATCAATCAGTTTCTTCATTTAAAGCTTCATCAACACCATGAGGATGCTTCCAAACACTTCTTTACTTCTTAAGTTGTTTCATGATGAATTTAAGAAGCTGATAAGCCATTTCACTTTCATAATCAATTATATGCTTCTTTTCCAACATCATTGAAAGTGTAAGTGGTGCAAGGGGATACTTCTTCTTTGCCAACATATAAATATGCATATGTTGCATCATCAAGGAATGTACTCTACAGGAGTCATACAACTTCTAATTCAATACTTTGTATTCTTGTTGATTCTTTCATACTTTATCTTTTACATGTGGTTCAAACATTGTTTTCAAATCACCCCATACAACAAATCCAAGTCTTCCACTGGTCTTGTTGACTCATATTTAGCTTTTACCAACTTGTAAAAATCTTCTAAATCTTCCCTGTCAAAACTTTTAAGCATTTGACTAAAGATCATGTACATTTGAGACTTTCCATCAGCTCTCATTATTTGATAATAGCTTTTTCTTCCTTCTTTATAAATCTTCCAGCCAACAATACTTGGAGACTTAACAACCAAAGGTATAGCATCAATTGCTACTTCTTCTTCATTTGGAATGATTTCCATTAATTGTTTAAGCTCTGCTATTTCTTTGTTATCTTCCACCTTTTGCTTCTTTGTAATCTCTTGTATCAGCTCTGTTCCTGCTCTCTTTTCTTTGCCTTTCACCAACTCTGTTCTAAAGTCTTTCTTCTTCATCAAATTCAGCTTGTATATTTGAAGCAGTTTCTTCATCAAGCCTGATTTGATTTTTCTTGTTCATAGGCTTCACGGGTTCTATCAATATCCCTTTACCTTTTCCCTGTGATTGTTGTGGAGATAGTTGTGAAGATATTGTTGTTGTAGATTCACCAAGCTCTTTTATAACAACCCCTTTCTTCTTGGGTTTTGTACTTTTCATTTCTTCAAGTGCTTGAGCCAAAGTAATATCATCAACAGTTTTGGCAGCCCTCACTAAACTGTCACCCAACTCCTTATGGACAGCCTCATCTGCAACATTTTCAATAGGATCACTAGGCTGAGGTACCTGAGTGTCCTTTCTTTTAGGCTTCCTAGGTTGTTGTATCTTTTGAGGTTGAGTAGATGGTTGAATAAAGGTGGATGTGTGATGGGGATCAGTTGGAATTGCTGA
Source organism: Tanacetum coccineum (assembly GCA_026074375.1). Classification (NCBI taxonomy): domain Eukaryota; kingdom Viridiplantae; phylum Streptophyta; class Magnoliopsida; order Asterales; family Asteraceae; genus Tanacetum; species Tanacetum coccineum. The sequence continues at coordinate 39,347 of BQNB010021403.1, read as the reverse complement.
ACCTTCACCCAATTGTGATTGGTTTTGTACCATAATTATTTGAAATAAACGTGTTACTCTACCAGAAAAACCTTTGCCTACCATTCTCATATTTCCAAAAATATTTTTAATGTGAGAGGGTGCAATATATATTCTCTTATGAGTTGGCATCCCATCAAGTTGTTGGTCTAAAAATATTTGTACAAACCTTGGATACATCAAAAATTTGCCAAAAAAAAAAAAATAAAAAAAAGATAAATTATCCAAGTTTCTAATCATACTTTCAAAAATGAATTTTAAAAAATTAAAATTTTGGTTTGTAGCTAAGCAGATAATGGCAGATGCCATACTAATACTAAACTCATTCTAGGTAGTAGTCCCTTTGACATAAGACACTGTAAAATAGTATAAATAGAAATTTCCAATTGTGGGGAAAAGAATGGTTTATAAAAAGTTAGTTTTTGTGAAATTTTCTCATACCCTATCAATGTAAGTTGTTCAAAAATGGTAGAATTTGGTAAACAATCAACACCTTCCTCATCTGCTAGTTGAAGATCTCTTCTAACAGATGATTCAGTGATGATTATCTTCTTGCCATCTACTAGGGCATGTAACCTGTCTTCCCCATTAGATAGTTTTATGGCCTATGATTAGTAGACCAGAACTGTTCAATGCAAGAAATATATATAGTAGGATTAATCGTTAATGCATACCTTATAGGGTGCACATTCAAAAAATCCACAATTTGTTCAACCCATCACTCTCTGTGGGTTAAACAAAAACGCGACCATATTATGATTATCAACAAACTTTAGAGGCGGCCAGTTTATGTAGGGTTTTGATAAAGGATTGATTAAATAAGCTTAGGCTAATACTTGGAGAGTATTTGAAAGAATGAAATCTATTAATTGATTGAAATCAATTTAATTGAAGTATTTATGGAAAATACCCTTAACAACCCAGCAGTAGTAACTCAGCAGTAGTAAGTTATGCCTAGCAGCATTAACTTTGAGTCCCATTATAAACTTTCAATTCCATCAAAACAGCTTTACCCACATCAATCTCACACTTTCTTTGCTTTTCTGCAAAATGATTAGACCCATAAACCAAGAAAAACACAAAGCCCTAGTAATTTTTTTACAATATACATCATTAATTATACTAGCAGTATTTAACTAACAGTAGAAACACACAGTATTAATTATAACCACCAGTACTAATTATAAGCTTAACAGCAGAAACCTTTAATGACATGAAAAATAGTACTAATTCATAACAAAACTTCTAACAAAATCATAAAGAAAAAAAAGACTCTAAAGATTAGCATTCCAAACTAGAAATCCAAATATGAAATTACTTACATCAAAAGCTTTTGTAAGCAAATCTGCAACATTCTTTTCACTATGATATTGACCATTTAATTAATTTCTTTTCAGTGCAATCTCTAATAAAATGATGTCTGTTCTCTATATGCTTTGTTTTTTGAAGAAAACATGATTTTTAAATTATGAAAATAGTACTGTTATTGTCCAATAAAGATCTGGAATGCCATAAAAATTATAACCCATAAATCAATATTGATTCTGAATCTAAAGCACTTGTCCACAGCAACTTGAAGCAGCCACATATTCAGCTTCTGTTGTGGAATTTGCAACCACTGTCTGTTTCTAGCACAGCCATGATATTAATTCAAACGTCAAGGAAATTGACAACCTCCTGTTTAGACTTCCCATCCAAGCTTGCTCCAGTATAAAATCACTATCCGTGTCGTTCCAAATCGAGAAAAAGGATAATCTTTGATACCAAGGCCCAATTTAGTTGACCTTTTTAAGTACCTAAAAATCCTTTTCACAGCATAAAGATGTGAAACCTTTGGATTTACTTGGTATCTAGCACACGCACACACTGCAAACATGATGTCAGGTCTTGATGATGTAAGATACATCAATGAACCAATCATTGACCTATACATATGAACATCCACTTCTTTACCATCTTCATCCTTGAGCAGAGGCTTTTGAGTTTCCATTGGTGTGCTTGCAGTCTTGACTTCTGTAAACCTAAATTTCTTTAAAATTTTAGCAACATATTTATCTTGACTAACAAATATGCCATCCTTCTTCTGCTACACTTGTAATCCCAAGAAGAATGTAAATTCTCTCATAGAACTCATCTAAAATTTCTCATGCATCAACTTCTCAAATGCAATGCATAGCTCATTCTTTGTTGAACCAAAGATGATATCATCCATATAAACTTGGACCAGCAAAATATCATCTTTGTGCCTTTTGATAAATAAGGTCTTGTCAATTTTCCCTCTTTGAAACCCAATCTCCAACAGATATGTTGACAAGGTTTCATACCAAGCTCTAGGAGCTTGATGTAGTCCAGACATTGCTTTTTCAACCTTGTATACTCTATCAGGAAAGTCTGGATCTTCAAATCCTGGTGGTTGACATACATACACCTCTTCTTCAATCTACCCATATAGAAAAGCACTTTTTACATCCATTTGATACACCACAAAATCTTTAAATGAAGCATAAGCTAAAAATAGTCTAATTGCTTTAATTCTTGCAACAGGGGCAAATACTTCATCATAGTCAATCCCTTCTTCTTGTGTGTATCCTTGAGCAACCAATCTTGCTTTATTTCATATCGCAATTCCCCTTTCATCCTTTTTATTCCTGAAAATCCATTTAGAGCCTATAGCCCTTTTTTTATTTGGTAAATCCACTAAAGTCCAAACTTCTTGTAACTTAAATTGTAGAAGCTCTTCCTGCATAGCCTCTATACAGCTTAGATCCTTCAATGCATGAATTACCTTTTTGGGTTCTTTCTATGATAAAAAACAAGCAAACAAGCAGTTTTGAAAGTCCTTTATGTTTTCTTTGTTGAATAGTACTAACAACCTCATGTTTTCTCCAAATTCTTTGACATCTTTCTTGTAGTTGTACTGATTGCAAATCTCCAATCACTTGATCAAGAGGATGATCTTTATGAATTCTTGTAGTTGGATTAGGACTGACTTGGATTGTTTATAACACCCCCATTTTGACATATAGCAGCGAAAGCTAATCTGGGGTATTATTTCATAGTACAACAATCATAATTATAGAAAATGACTCAAAAGATATGTTTTTAAAAGAGAAGTTATCATTCATTATTTCATTAGAGTTTTTACAAACAGAGGTCCTAAAATCTACATGAAAACATAAAGTTTGAATGATAACAGTTTAGCCATCTTTAAGTCCGTGCCACTCCGTGCCATAAGTTGCTCAAATACCTGAGATAAACATGCTAAAAAGGTCAACACAATGGTTGAGTGATATTCATAGGTTTATGGTAAATAGTTTGAATACAAGTTCAATAGTAGTTTTACATTGGTTTCACCCAAATGTAATAATTGCAAATGAAGTACTAATTATTATAAGAAACATTATATTGCCGAAAGCTCATCACGAGACCTTGAGATAAATCAATAATCACAAAAAATGCCCCAACGGTTGCCTTTGCAACACACCCCATAGTGTTTCAAATGAAGGTGCGTTTGGTTACTAGAAAATAAGGTACACCAACGGGGAAGCCAGTCCCTAAATAGAACTATTCACCGGCATTTGCGCTTACTCCTAAAAGTAATAAATGGTTCAAGATAGTAGGTCTTAATGTGCAAAAGTAAGGTACTTAGCATAATATAATCAATATCCCCCAGCAAACAATTAAAAAATATCTTATTCCATGGTTTATAGCATGTATCCCCCTTGCGGGTTTATGAAACATTAGAAGATTTAAAATGTGAGGTTATGAACTCACCTTAACAGGGGAAATCTGATTGATGGCAAAAGTATATAAAGTGAAAGTAACGGCTTCGTCAACTCACCTGAGGTAGATAGTCAAGTCTTAGTGTGATTGTTTATGTTTCAAAACTTTATAAAGTTTAACGTATTACTTTGATTTATTAATTTATAGAAATATTGTATCACTGTTCGGGCCATCATAATTCAGAGGTCATGTAGTAAACGTTTGAGGAGCCATGACACTTTAAATCATAAATCCAGCAAACTCGTCAAAACGTATACCCAAATGAAACTCCTTGTAGAACTCCTAGTTCCGTGAATACGATAAGATTATAAGTTTCCTAAAATTAGTCGATGAATAAATTTACGTTAAATATATAATGTAATTGTTTTATAATGCGCCGATCGATGATTAATAACGATTAATGTGGCGAGTTTTAATAAAATCGGGTTTTATAATATTAATATATATTTTTATATTTTCAAGTTTGCAAAAATGGCAATATATACCCTTGGTTTATAAACTTTTACAAGTTTAGTCCTTTATATATAAAGTATATATAATTTAAACCTTTAACTTTAGAACTTAGAAAAATAGGTACTTATAGTTATAACTTTAGAATAATGACATTTTCAGCCCCTCTAGTTATAAATTTCAGAAAGTTATGATATATACCCCTTGCATGGATATAATTTACAAATTAAGTCCAAAAAGCCATGCAAGCTTATTTTAAGGTTCCAAATGATATTTGCAGGTTATAGCTTATTAGAATAAGCTAAAATAAGATGTTCTAACGTAACAAAAGTTTAGAAAAAGGATTCGTTAGATAGAAAATCAAAACGGGTAATTTTTTAGGTTTTAATAAAAAACACATGGGTTTGAGGATTCAAGGCTTCAAACAAGAGTTTATATATGATCTTAAGAGTATTATGAACATCTAGATACCAGATGATAAGATTTTGAACAAGATTTAAGCTACTTGAGCTAAAACGGTTCGAAATGGGGTTTTTTGGTCGATACGCTAGAAACGACTTCAAGGACTTATTTTTCTTAATTCTTGGCTTCTATTCTGAGCTTAGGGACTTCACTTGATCCTTCTTGGTCTGAGTTAAGACTCCATTGTTGTATATATGAAGATTTGAGGTATGTTTGAATGGTTTGGGGTATTCAGCTATTTATAGGGTCGAATGACCCTTTGTGCCCAAGTTTTCTTAAGTTTGTGGCCAAGGCAAAGGTATATCACTAATGAAGGCTAGATGGTGATTAGGAAGAGCTAGAAACAATAGCTATGCAAGGTGGTGAGGTGTGAGGCTTTGGAGAAGGTTCGGCTAGCCACAAGTGACAAGGAGGTGACAAGGCTTTCTTGGTGCTTAAGGGTGGTGATAGAGGTGCTTGTAAGGCTACTGGCGATGTCATGGGATGAATGAGAGTGCAAGGTGCTTGGTTTGGTTTAAGATGGTTAAAACAAAAGAAAAAAGGTGTCGGTTAGGTTTGGGTTTCGCTTCTAGGATTTAGGGTTTTAGAGCGAGTTACGAGTTAGGTTTAAGGTTTAGGGTTTAGGATTAAGGTTTAATGTTAGGTTTAGGGTTTAGGATTAGGTTTAAGGTTTAGGATTAAGGTTTAGGGTTTAGTTTTGGGTTTAAAGTGAAATTAGGGTTTTAGGGTTTCGTTTAGGGTTTAGGGTTTAGGGTTTTAGATTAGGGTTTTAAGATGACTTAGGGTTTAGGTTTAGGGTTTAGAAGTCATGCATTAAGTGCTTGTACCTTGTGCTAAAGTGGTGGTAAATTTTAAACATAATTTAGGAGCTTAAATGACCTAATTAGCTTTTTAGGCATGATTAGCTTATAAATTATGCTTTAGAAAGTTGTAACCTGATTCAGGAGGGAAAAGATATTCAAATGTTGTGCATTGTACACTTGTACACATGCTTTGAAGGCTTACACATCCATTTTATATGTATACATTACATTTAATTAGAGTTTTGATATAAACGTTAACGTTTAATGATTGTTTTGTAGTAACGTTGTAGATGGTATGTTAAATTGATAATATACTTGGTAAAAATGATATTAAGATATTGATTTGACATATTAGGATGTTTACATGATATAAACATATATATAGATGGTATTGGTGGAGGTTGCGTGAGCTCGTTTACTTTAGAGATGCAAGTTACATTGCATAATGAGATAAAGCAAAAAAATTTCCCTGTAAAAAGGTGGTATATATATAATAGATGGATATTACAGTGCATCTAACTTAATAGATGGATGATTACATTGATGAAAATTACGAGTTGTTATAGTCTCCCTCCCTTAAAAGAAATCTCATCCTGAGATTTAGTTGGATGCCGGAGTGATGTTAGAAAACAGATGTGGATACTTGGCACGAATTTGATCTTCGCGTTCCCATGTAAATTCAGGTCCTCTTTTAGAGTTTCATCTTACTTTGACTATATGAATACGACTTTGATTCAGTTGCTTGTCTTCTCGATCCATGATCTCCACTGGTTCTTCCACAAAGTTGAGTTTATCATCGAGTCGAAGCTCTTTCATTGGAATGACAAGGGATTCGTCAGATAAGCATTTATTTAGATTAGAAACGTGGAAAGTACTGTGGATATTTCTAAGCTCTTCAAGAAGCTCTAGTTTGTATGCCACTGGGCTAATCCGTTCAAGGATTTTAAATGGTCCAATGTACCGAGGGTTAAGCTTTCCTTATTTTCCTAATCGGATGACACCTTTACGAGGTGACACTTTTAACATAACTCAATCTCCAACTTGAAATTCTAAAGGCTTTCGCCTTACATTGGGATAATTTCTCTGCTGATCTCTTGCAGCTTGCAAGCGTTATTGAATTTTTTCTATCTTTTCAGTGGTTTCATGGATTATTTCTGGTCCTGTAAGTTGAACATCTCTAACTTTGGCCCAGCAAATAGGTGATCTGTACTTTTGACCATAAAAAGCCTCAAATGGTGCTGCATTGATACTGGTATGGTAACTGTTATTGTAAGAAAATTCTACTAATGGTAAGTGTTTTTTCCATCCTTTTTCCAAAATCTATAACACATGCTCAAAGCATGTCTTCGAGTGTTTGGATGGTTCTTTGACTTTGTCCATCGGTTTCAGGATGATATGTCGTACTCATGTCTAATTGAGTACCCAAAGTACTTTGTAATGATTGCCATAATCTGGATGTGAAATGACTGTCATGATCCGAGATGATAGATATTGCCACTCTATGCCGGGAGACTATTTCCTTTATGTATAACCTTGTAAGGGTTTCCATACTATCTGTCTCTCAGGTAGGGATGAAATCTGCGGATTTGGTGAGGCGATCGAAAATGACCCAGATTATGTCATGTCAGTTTGAGGTTTTGGGTAGTTTTATGATGAAATCTATTGTTATTCTCTCCCACTTCCACATAAGAATATCCGGTTGTACCAGTAAGCCGGATGGCTTCTGACATTCTGCTTTAACTCTAGAGCATGTTAAACATTTGCCAACATACTTAGCGATGATTGCCTTCATGTTAGGCCACCAATAGAGTTTCTTTAGATCCTGATACATCTTGTCAGAACCTGGGTGAATGGAATACTTCAATTTATGAGACTCATGCATGATCAAGTCTCTTAGATTACCAAAGAGTGGTAACCAACTTCGATTCTTGATACAACAGGTTCCATCAGGATGTATTTGAAATGATTTGTCTATTCCTCGTAAGTTTTCAGCCTTAATGTTTTCTTCTTTGAGTGCTTCAGTTTGAGCTTTGAGAATTTGTGAGGGACTAAATTTGCCATTAGCCTAAAGCTCACACCCGTTTTTTTTACCCTTTCAGTTATAAAAAGAAAAAATGGCGCCAAAACCATTTTACTGTTCATTCATCGTCCCGAGTTACCCACAGGTTAAAACAAAGGGCTTTTCAAAATTGAGGGTCAAGGACGACAATTCAAGTGAGGTACAATAAGATGACAGGGATAGTTATGTAATCTCAAGGGTTTTAATTGGTTCACTCAAGCAAAGAAGGGGGGGTTAGGGGCGGGTTGGCCCGTCGAAGAGGGGAAAGACAGAGATTATGATTTTTACTCTATATACCAACTCTGAGATGTAACACAAATTGTCACATCCGGATTGCCAAGTGGAATTTCTGTGTGTGATGGAATTTGATCAAACGGCTCAAAATAACTCTCAAATGATTGATGGAATGATTGGCTGAGATTGAGAGGAGCGTATGATGCAAGCAAGGCCTAGAAGGATCTAGGAGAGCCTATAAATAGAGCTCACTTCACACACAACACGGGGGGGGGGGGGGAGATTTTTTAGTAGTTAGTTAGTTTTTATTTTAGCTTATTCTAATTTTTTAGCTTATTTTCCCTTTAAAAGCCTTTGTAATTCCTTTCAAGTATGTAAACTTGCTTTATTAATGAAATTCAGTTTTATTGTGTCATAAGCTCTTTTGTAACTCTTATAAGCTCTTACTTTTCTCTAATGATAAGCTAAAGTTCATAAGCTACTGAATAGCTTCTTATTTGTATATAAGTAATATAGAGTTAATTAGTTCTTTTAAGCAACTTTAAAACCTAATAATCAGTTTAAAAACTCTTATCTATTGGATTTTTAGCTTAGGAAGGGATTCAATCTGAAGGAATCCCAAGGACTTTTACAGCTTATCCAATAGGAGTTAAGCTAGAGCTTGTAGGTGATAATTGGTTATTAGCTTCTATTAAGCTGAAGCTTATTGTGAGTCTTTCATTTAATTCATTGATCTTTTATTTTCTAGTTCTTTTCTTTATCTAGCGTAATAGTGTTTACTTGCTATTTGCTTATTTAAAGTGGCTTATTCTATTTTCTAGTTGCTAATTTGAGTGCTATATTGCTATTTAATGCTTATTCATCATATGTTTTTAGTTTAATAGTTATAAATCATTAGTTTCTCATATCTGTCATTAAAAACCAAAAATAGTAGAAAATAGTATAGACTTTGACTTTTGTTATTCAGTTGTTAATCATTATCATTAGCTTGTTTGAAGTAGTTTATTATTGGTATTCGGTCTTGTCATTTAGATTTTAATTTCTAAGCTGTTGATAAAATCTGTCTCATTTCATAAGAGTGTTTTGGATTTGCTAGTTTGACATCAAAAAGTTAAAGTGACATCCTCAACTTTACGTAAGGCAGTTTCCTAATTCCATTTATAATCATTTAAGATTTAAGTTTTCCAAAGTTTAGTTACGAAAATTTATTGAGTTATGGTTTAATATTTTGATGTTCCTGCAACAGGGGACAATAGTTTGCTTCTTTGCTTGCTTAATTTTGATCTAAGCTTTTAGGGATTTTGTGTGTGTGTGAATTGTGTTTGTTACACATTCAACATGGTGTTAAGTGCTTGGTTAACCTCATAGGTTACCCTGCACATTTGTTTGCTTTTTCCATTTGCATCAGTCAGTATAACAAGTAGTGGTACTGTGATCTTTTTAGTCTCATTTAAGTTAGTAATCTAGGATTTTAGGTCTTAAATTTTAGTAGCCTAAAGTTTAGTATAGTTTAATTATATATTAAGTTCTTATTTACTATTTCTATAGCTTATGATTTGGAGCATTTAGCTTTAAGTTTCATAAAATCTAAAAAATCAAAAACAAATTACGTTTATGTTTAGAAAAGATTGAGATATCTTAGGAATATATTGTAAGCCGACTAGGACTTCTTAGTCTATAAAAGGAGGCTTTAGGGCATTAATTGAATATATCTCAATAACATATCTTCACAAATACACATACACAGATCCAGAAATTAAGAGTCTTGTAAGCTTCAAGGTTGTAACCCTAGTACTAAGATAGAGTACTCGCATTATTATTGATCTAATAATATTGAAGCGTTTTGTTACATCGTGTTATTCATTCATATTCACTGTTTCATTGATATATCTTCTAGATATTAAAGAGTAGATTCCGCATACTCTTTGATATACACACAAAGTTTCTACTATTGTTATTTTGGATTTATCCAATGTAACATACTCTTTACAAGGTAAAGAATCGATCTAGGATTGGGATCAACATATACTTCTTGTTTTTCTGGGTTAATTCAGTCAAATACTTTGCAATCTTCGAGAAATCTTTGATAAATCTCTAATAATAACCGGCAAGTCCTAAGAATTGACATATTTCTGTAGGTGTAGTAGGAGATGTCCAATTCTTAACTGCTTCAATCTTGGCGGGGTCAACATGAAGTCCTTGACTATCAATTAAGTGTCCAAGAAATTACACGATACGAATCCAGAAATCACACTTGGAGAACTTGGCATACAACTTCTCTTTCTTAAGTAATTCTAGGATTATTATCAGATGATTTGCGTGCTCTTCTTTGTTACGAGAGTAGATGATAATATCATCGATGAACACTATCATAAATTTATCTAAGTATGGTTTACATACACGGTTCATGAGATCCATAAATACAGCAGGCGCGTTAGTTAAACCTAATGGCATCACTTGAAATTCATAGTGTCCGTATCTTATCCTGAAAGCAGTCTTGGGAATATCTTCATCCCTGACTCTCAGTTGATGATAGCCTGATCTTAAGTCAATCTTCGAGTAGACACTCGAACCTTAAAGTTGGTCAAATAAGTCATCAACCCTGGGTAATGCGTAACGATTCTTTACAGTAAGTTTATTCAACTCTCGGTAATCGATACACATCCTGAAAGATCCGTCTTTCTTTTTGACAAATAAGACAGGAGCTCCCCAGGGTGAAGTACTTGGTGGGATAAAACCTCGGTCTGCTAATTCTTGAAGTTAGTTAGATAGTTCCTGCATTTCTGAAGGATCTAATCTATAAGGTGCTCGGGCTACAGGTGCCGCTCCTTGAATTAGATCGATTTGGAATTCTACTTGGCGAACGAGAGGAAGGCCAGGTAGATCTTCAGGAAAAACTTCCGGAAATTCTCTAACTACTGGGATATCTTCTAGTCTTTTCTCGTCTAACTTCTTTTCCATTACTTGGATTACGAAAACTTGAAAACCTTGGGATAACTTCCAAAAATTCTCTGATTACTGGGATATCTTCTAGTCTTTTCTCATCTAACTTCTTTTCCATTACTTAGATTACGAAAACTTGACAACCTCGGGATATATACCTTTTGGTTTTTATACAGGATATGAAACTTAGTCGGGTTTTACTTTGGTCACCTCGGATGATCAAAGTTTCACCGTTGATTAGGATGTGGATGACTTTCTCGTCACAAATAATTCTAGCATGATACTTGGATAACCAATCCATACTAATGACGATGTCGAAACTACCGAGTTTGATTGGCATAAGATCAATTTCAAAAGGTTGGTTTAACAAGGTTAGAGTTGCACCCTGAATAATGGTGTTTGTGCTTACTAAGTTTCCGTCAGCCATTTTGATATTGTAAAAGGTATCTATTGTAATAGATGGAATATATAGCTTAGAGGCAAGAGATATGGATACGAAACTTTTATCGGCTCCAGAATTAAATAATACTCTAGCTAGATGTTGGTTTAGAAGGAACATACCCGTGACTACATTCGGGTCTTGGTGAGTATTCCTATCCTTCAACATGTAGGCTCTTCCCTGGGCATTGTTGTTGGTGGTCTTTTGGCACTATTTGCGTAATGCCCTTTCTCTCCACAGGCATAACAAGTAACTGTTACTGGTAGCAGATTACTTCTAGTGGCTGGCCCTTTATTTCTAAAGTTCTTAGTCAAATGGCCTACCTTGTTACAAGTATTACACTTAACAGTGCAAGGTCCTGTGTGATGCAGAGTGCATTTCTTACACAAAGGAAGGTTTCCAATATACCAATTGTTTTCAATTGGAGTGACAGCATAAGACCTGAAGGTTTCTCGTCTTCTGTTCTGTTATGGTTGGTGATTATTTTAGCGGTTGTTGGTGTTGGTGTTACGGTAGTTGTTGTTGTTGAAAGTTCTTCTGTCGTCAAACTTTCATTTGTGATCACTTGATACTTGCACCGGAGTGTGCTTTGTTACCTGATCCATTAGCCTCTGCGCTATGTTAATGGCTTCCTCTAGAGTTTGAGGTTTAGTGGCGGTAACATTCCCTTTAATACTTCGAGGCAATCCACCGATGAAAACTTCTATAATTTCCTCAAAATCTGGCACCATAGTGGGAAACAAGGTTGCCAATTCCTGGAATCTTCTCACATATGCCTTGAGATCATTCCCCTTCAAAGTCAGATGGTAAAATTCGTCTTCTATCTTCTGGACTTCAATTCGGGGGCAATACTTCTTTATCAAAAACTTCTGTTGATATGTGTTGTATTGTGGTTTATAGGTTAGGGGTTGTGGTAAGTAAGTGGGGGTGGTGTAGATAAGTGTGTGGAATAAAGAATTGTAGGTTAAACAAATGGGGTGGGGGGGGGGGGGGGAGGGGGGGGGGGGGGGGGGGGGGGTGGGAGGGGGTGGGGGGGGGGGGGGGGGAGGGGTGGGGGTTGGGGTGTTGGGTGGGGGGGGGGGGGTGGGGGGTGTGGAGTTGTTGTTTAGGTAATTGGTTTGTTAGGGTTAAATTGTAAATGGTTATAACTTATTATTGAGCAAACTTCAAGGTATTCGAGTGTCTACTCGAATTCCACGGCCTTACCCGCTAGAAGTAACGACCGAGTCATGTTTCAGACTATGACTTATATGGTCGGCGACGGAACTTACCTGATCTTAATCAATCTTCGAGTAGACACTCGAAACCTGAGTTGCTCAAATATAAGTTTATTAACCTGGGAATGGGTAACGATTCTTTACGGTAAGATTTATTCAACTCCCAGTCATCGATATACATCCGTCTTCTTTTTAACAAATAAACAGACTTCCTAGGTGAAGATTTGGTCGAAATGAAACCTTTGATCTGAAACTCTTGAAAGGTTGGTTAGATAGTTCCTGCATTTCTGAAGGAGCTAATCTATAGGGTGCTCGGGCTACAGGTGTTGTTCCTTGAATTAAATTGATTTGGAATTCTACTTGGCGAATGGAGAAAGGCCAGGTAGATCTTCAGGAAAAACTTTTAGGAATTCTCTGACTACTGGGATATCTTCTAGTCGTTTCTCGTCTGACTTCTTTTCCATTACTTGGATTACAAAAACTTGACAACCTCAGGATATATATCTTTCGGTTTTATAACAGGATATGAAGATTTAGTACAGGTTTTACTTGGTCACCTCGATTGATTAAAGTTCACCATTGATTGGTATTTGGATGACTCTCTCGTCACAGATAATTCTAAGCAACATACTTGGATAACCATCCATACCAATAATGACATCGAAACTACCGAGTTTGATCGGCATAAGATCAATTTTGAAAGGTTGGTTTAACAAAGTCTGAGTTACACCCTCAATAACGGTGTTTGTGCTTACTAGGTTTTCGTCAGCCATTTCAATATTTTAAAAGGTATCTATTGTAAAAAAAAAAAAAAAAAATAGGGTAAATCAATTAGCATTAGAGGCAAGAGAAATATGTATACGAAACTTTTATCGCTCCAAATCAATAATACTCTAGCTAGATGTTAGGTTTAGAGGAACATACCCGGACTACGTCAGGTCTGGGGAGCATTCCTATCCCTTAACATATAGGCTCTTCCCTGGGCATTGTTGTTGGTGGTCTTTCGGCACTGATTTGCATAATGCCCTTTCTCTCCACATGCATGACAAGTAACTATCACTGGTAGCAGATTACTTCTAGTAGTTGGCCCTTTGTTTCTGCAGTTCTTGGTCAGATGGCCCACCTTGTTGCAAGTATTACACTTAACAGTGCAAGGTCCTGTGTGATGCAGAGTGCATTTCTTACACAAGGGACGGTTTCTAATATACCCATTGTTTTTAGTTAGAGTGACAGCATAAGACCTGAAGGTTTCCTGTCTTCTGTTCTGTTGTGTTAGTGATTATTGTAACGGTTGTTGGTGTTTGTGTTATGGTAATTGTTGTTATTATCGTTGCGGTAGTTGTTGTTGTTGAAAGTTCTTCTGTCGTCAAACTTTCGTTTGTGATCACTTGATACTTGCATCGGAGTATGCTTTGTTACCTGATCTATTAGCCTCTAGGCTATGTTAATGGCGTCCTCTAGAGTTTGGAGTTTATAGCGGTAACATTCCCTTTAATAATTCGAGGCAATCCATCGATGAAAACTTCTATCCTTTTCTCAGAATCTAGCACCATAGGGTTTCCAATTCATGGAATATTCTCACATATGCCTTGAGATCACTCCCCTTCACAGCATATGGTCAATTTCCGTGCTTCCCAAATTCTAGACCCCATTCGGGACATGTACTTCTTATCAACAACTTCTTGAATTCAACCCAGGTAATCTTGTAAGCTTCTTCTATCCCAATAGGTTGGGCAAAAGAATTCCACAAGGATAGAGCTTCTTCAGTTAAAGTACCAGTATCAAACTTCACCTTGCAGTCTTCGGTACAATTGCTACAGGAAAACATTAATTCAGTTTACTTAAACCAGCGGATAAGTTCGCCAGCTCCTTCTGAACCTTTGAAGTTGATAGGTTGGCAGCTCATAAACTCTTTGTAGCTATACTTTCTTTCTACAGGCGCTTCTATTTCTCCGGTGTTTCTATTGGTATTGTCATCATTTGCCATTGTTGCAGCTTGTGCTTCTAGAGCTACGGAAACACTGTCAGCAACTAGTTTCCTGATGGCAGCTTGAGTCATGGCTGGTGCTTCAGATGTTGACGTCCTTTTGGGAGGCATTCTATCAACATAAGACAACACGTAATAAGAATTGATCATCACACGTCCTTAAAAATGCAATGCATTTTTTTAACTTAAGCATTTTTAACAATATAGTCTTGAAAATCAAAAGAATACAATATTTGAATATGAATTATAACAAGCATCTAACTTATTAGAAGTCACGGTATGATTCATAATGATGAAGACGGAGATGTAATACAGAACACAGAATGAATATAAAATGGGATCACCATTATATTATATCATGAACGGCTTGTCTTTGTACTGTACATAGTTAAAATTTGACAAGTGTTGTTATTTATACCACACATCCCGTGGCTAGGTTCTATGAAAAGCTATAACTAGTATCTAATCTAGTAGTCCGATGGTCCTTCCTGGTTGTTCTTGTGTTCATAGATTGCATCCAGAAGACTTTCCTTATCGGCTTGGTGATGAGCCTGGATATCTTCGATGATTTGTTCTAGATTAGCAATCCTGAAGCTAGCCAGATAAATCTTGTTGTTATTTCCTAATTGCTTTCTTTGGAGTTTAGCAATTTGAGTACGAGACTCTCGGAGTTCAGCTTCCAGATTATTAAAATCTTGTTGTATGATCACCTGACCTTTTCCAAGACCTTCTATCTTGTCTTCTATGTGCTCAATGCGGTCGAGAGAGAGTTCATCTAGGTGATTCAAAATTTCCCTCAAAGTTGCTCCTCGTGAACTTTCCAGCCAAACTTGTCTTACGAGAGCTTTCTCCTATCTCAAATGCTTGAGGTAGGTTAGAAGTAGAGGAGAATGATCGGTCACGACCTCGTTTCTTAAGTGGCAATAATTCCTCAAGAAGAAAGAATTCTTAAGGATTAAACATTGGAGATAGCATCGAAGATGGAGGCACAATAGTTAGCGGTGGAATATGTGATTCTTTAGCATAGTATGCATGCATGACCTTCATATAGGGGTCATCATGAAAAAGTGAAAGAGTTGGTAAAGCTATTGGAACTAAACCAAATGAGTTATTTGAAGAGCTATAATAAGTTTTTCCTGATGAAGCTGGGACATAGTCCGGGGAAGTCAGGATATAGTCTGGAAAGTTAGAGGAAAAAGCATCCTCAATATTAGAAGTAGGGTGGCTGGGAGAAGACATCACTCTGTTAACAACCTAGTGGAAAATAACCAAAAGTTTTTATTTATATAATAGTATAATAGTTATGTACTTTACATACTATTCTGGAAATGCAGTAGCACGGATGACTTTCTTGGATGGAAAAAGAAAAGTAGTTATAGTTAAGGTTTCAACCTTGTTCTCTATAACCATGGCTCTGATACCAATCTATAACACCCCCATTTTTGACATATAGCAGCGGAAGCTAATCTGGGGTATTATTTCATAGTACAACAGTCATAATCATAGAAAACGACTCAAAAGAGACGTTTTTAAAAGATAAGTTATCATTCATTATTTCATTAGAGTTTTTACAAACAGAGAGGTCCCAAAATCTACATGAAAATATAAAGTTTGAATGATAATAGTTTAGCCATCTTTAAGTCCGTGCTATAAGATGCTCAATTACCTGAGATAAACATGCTAAAAAGGTCAACACAATAGTTGAGTGAAATTCACAGGTTTATGTTAAACAGTTTGAATACAAGTCATCATAACAGTGGGTTACGTTGTTATACACCCATAAGTGTAATAATTGCAATGAGTGCAATTATTATAGAAAACAGTATTATTGTGTCTAAGCTTATGGCACTCAAACTGACTAGTGTATATATCAATAATGATATATATAATGATAATGGCCCCCGTGTAGGTAATTGCCATATACCTATGAGTTTTAAATATAGTGCGTTTGGTTACCTATCCGGCTAACACAAACGGGATTCGTCAACCCCGATAGGCCTATCCATAATATTCGCGTTCACTCGTAAGTGATTAATGGTCCATGATGGTGGGGGTCTTTTGGCATAAAAGAACTTAGACAACAGATGTAATAATATATCAGGATAGCATATATTTAAAAAACTCATGTATTCATGGTTTATAGCATGTATCCCCCTCGCGGGTTTATGAAACATTTAAAAGAGTTAAATGCGAGGCTATGAACTCACCTTAACAAGAGAAATCTGATTGATGGCAAAAGTATATGACTTAGGCAATAATATATCAGGATAGCATACAGTTGAAAAAATACTCGTATTCATGGTTTATAGCATGTATCCCCCTCACGGGTTTATGAAAACATTAGAAGATTTAAAATGAGAGGCTATAAACTCACCTTAACAGGGGAAATCTGATTGATGACAAAAGTATATAAAGTGAAAGTAACGGTTTCGTCACGCAACCTGGGGTAATATGTCAAGTCTTAGTGTGATAGTTTATGTTTCAAAACTTTATAAAGTTTAACGTATTGCTTTGATTTATTAATTATGGAAATATTGTATCACTGTTCGGGTCATCATAATTCAGATGTCATGTAGTAAACGTTTGAGGAGTTAGGACACTTTAAATCGTAAATCCAGCAAACTCGTCAAAACGTATACCCAAATGAAACTCCTTACATGAAGCTTCCTAGTAACGTGATACAATAAGATTTTAAGTTTCTTCAAAAGTTAGTCGATGATAAATTACGTTAAATATAACGTAATTGTTTTATAATGCGCTGATTGATGATTAATAACGATTAATGTGTCAAGTTTTAATAAAATCAAGTTTTATAATATTAATATATATTTTTATAATTTATATAAAAATATTATATTTTATATTTTCAAGTTTGCAAAAATGGCAATATATACCCTTGGTTTATAAACTTTTACAAGTTTAGTCCTTTATATATAAAGCATATTTTAGGATTCCAAATGATATTTGCAGGTTATAGCTTATTAGAATAAGCTAAAATAAGATGTTCTAACATAACAAAAGTTTAGATTAAGGATTCGTTAGCTAGAAAATCAAAACGGGTCGTTTTTAGGGTTTTAATAAAAAACACATGGGTTTGAGGATTCAAGGCTTCAAACAAGAGTTTATATATGATCTTAAGAGTATTATGAACATTCTAATACAGATTATAATCTTATTGAACAAGATTTTGAGCTTACTTGAGCTAAAATGGGTCTAAATGGGGTTTTTGGGTTTGTACGCCTAGTAACGACTTCAAGGGTTCTTTTCTCTTGATTCTTAGCTTCTATTCTTAGCTTAGGGACTTCACTTGATCCTTTTTGGTTTGATTTAAGACTCCATTGTTGTATATGATGAAATTTGAGGTGTGATTGAAAGAGGGTGTATGTTTCAGCTTATATAGTGCTCAAATGAGCTTGGTGCCCATGTTTATGTGTTTGATTAGTGTCAATGCTACTTTAGGTGATTTATGTAAGCTAGTACAAATTTATATATATATAGTATTAATCCCGTGAAAATTCTTTCCAAATTACTTCTCAATCAAGAGAAATAAAAGGTTAATAGATGGATAATTACATTGATGAAAAATTATGGGTGTTTAGTCTCCCTCCCTTAAAAGAAATCTTGTCCCAAGATTTAGTTGGATGCCGGAGTGATGTTTGAAAACAGATGTGGATACTTGGCACGAATTTGATCTTTCACTTAAATTCGGTCCCTTCTTTTAGAGTTCCATCTTTCTTTGACTATAGGAATACGCGACTTTGTTTTGAGTTGCTTGACTTCTCGATTCATGATCTCTACTGGTTTTTCCACAAAGTTGAGTTTGGTCAATAGAAGTCGAAGCTACTTTCATTGGAATGGACCCAAGGGATTCCGTCAGATATGCATTTCTTTTAGTATTGAAAAACGTGGAACGTATGTGGTATTATGGCTCTTCTGTAAGCTCAAGATTATATGCACGAGCCAATCTGTTCAAGGATTTTGAAAGGTCAATTGTACCGAGGGTTAAGCTTTCTCGTTTTCGGAAAATCGGGATGGACTCCTGTTTCGACTGGTGAATCTTTTAACATAACTCGCTCTCCAACTTGAAAAATTCTAAAAGCTTTCGTCTTATATTGGCATAACTTTTCTATCGGTCTCTTGCAGCTTGTAAGCGTTGTCGAATTTACACTATCTTCTCAGTGGTTTCATGGATTATTTCTGGTCCCGTACAGTTGGAACATATCCCAACTTCGGCCCAGCTATCGGTTGATCTGCACTTTCGACAATAAGTGCTCAATGAGTGATGCTTAAGTAACTGTTATTATAGAAAATTCTTACTAATGGTAAGTGTTTTTCATCTACTTTTCAAATTATATACACACAGGCACGGAACGCATGTCTTCGAGTGTTTGGATGGTTCTTTCACTTTGTCCATCGGTTTTAGGATGATAAGCCGTACTTATGTCTAATTGAGTACCTAAAGCACTTTGTAATGATTGCCAGAATCTGAACGTGAAATGACTATCATGTTCTGAGATGATAGATATTGGCACTCCATTCCAGGAGATTATTTCTTTTATGTATAACCTTGTAAGGGTTTCCATACTATCTGTTTCTCGGGTAGGGATGAAATGTGCGGATTTGGTAAGACGATCGACAATGACCCAGATTATGTCATGTCCGTTTGAGGTTTTGGGTAGTTTTGTGATGAAATCCATTGTTATTCTCTCCCACTTCCACATAGGAATCTCTGGTTGTACCAGTAAGCCGGATGGCTTCTGACATTCTGCTTTAACTCTAGAACATGTCAAACATTTGCCAACATATTTAGCGATGATTGCCTTCATGTTAGGCCACCAATAGAGTTTTCTTTAGATTCCTTGATACATCTGTCGGGAACCTGGGTGAACTGGAATTACTTTTGATTTATGGGACTCATGGCATGTAAAGTCTCTCGGAGTACCATAAGAGTGGTAACCAACTTTGATTCTTGATACATCGGGTTCCATCAGGACGTATTTCAAATGCTTTGTTCATTCCTCGTAAGTTTTCAGCCTTGATGTTTTCTTCTTTGAGTGCTTCAGTTTGAGCTTTGAGAATTTGTGATGGTAATTTTGGATGAATGGTCATAACTAATGATCTAACTCGGAGTGGTTTGATTCGTTCCTCTGGCTTAAGGCATCTGCTATGACATTTGCCTTTTCAGGATGGTTGTGAATTTCACAATCGTAATCTGCAAGCAATTCTAGGACCATCGACCGTTGTCTATGTTCAACTCTTTTGATCAAGGATATGACTAAAGCTTTTGATGATAGTGAACACAGTACATTTGGTGCCATGCAGATAGTGTCTCCAAATTGTAAGAGCGAATACTACTGCTCCTAATTCGAGATCATGAGTGGTATAGTTTTCTTCATTAGGCTTAAGTTGTCGGGATGCATATGCAATAACTTCTTCTTTGCATTAACACACCGTCTCACAGGACTTGAATTGGATGCATCACAGTAAACAACAAAATCGTTATTTCTTTCTGGTAAGTTGAAAAGCCAATTCTTGGTCTTCGCCCCAGATATACTTCTTGTTTTTCTGGGTTAATCCAGTCAAAGAACTTGAAATCTTCGAGAATCTTTGTAAATCTCGATAATAAACCTGGCGAGTCCTAAGAATTGACGTATTTCTGTGGGTGTAGTAGGAGATGTCCAATTCTTAAACTGACGCATTCATTGGTGGCGGTCAACATGAAGTCCTTGGACTATAATTAAAGTGTCTAAGAAAATTGCACGATTATGAATCCAGAAATCACACTGGGAGAAAACTTGGCATCAACTCTCTTTCTTGAGTAATTCTAGGTTTATTCTCAGATCGATTTGCGTGTCTTCTTTGTTACTGAGAGTAGATGAGAATATCATCACGTGAACCACTATTACGTAATTTGTCCCAAGAGTGGTTTACACCACATGGTTCTTGAAGATCTAGGATTAACAGGAGGTGCGTCAGTTAAACCAAATAGCATCACTTGAAATTCATAGTGTCCGTATCTTGTTCTGAAAGCAGTCTTGGGAATATCTTCATCTCTGACTCTCAGTTGATGATAGCCTGATCTTAAGTCAATCTTCGAGTAGACACTCGAACCCTTAAGTTGGTCAAATAAGTCATCAATCCTGGCGTAATGGGTTACAATTTTTATGGTAAAATTTATTTCAACTTCCCGGTTATCGACTACCACATTCTGAAAGATCCGTCTTTCTTTCTATGACAAAATAAGACAGAGACTCCCCAAGGGCGAAAGTTCTTGACTTGGTTGGATAAAACTCGAGTCTGCTAACTCATGTAGTTGGTTAGTAGTTCCTGCATTTTCTGAAGGAGCTAATCTATAAGGTACTTAGGGCTAAGGTGCACGCTCTTAGAATAAGATTCGATTTGTGATTCTACTTGACGGACGCAGAGGAAGCCTCGTAGATTTTTTAAAGAAAAACTTCTGGAAATTCTTTGACTACTGGGATATCTTCTAATCTTTTCTCGTCTGACTTCTTTTCCATTACTTAGATTACGAAAACTTGACAACCTCGGGATATATATCTTTCGGTTTTTATACAGGATATGAGATTTAGTCGGGTTTTACTTTGGTTACCTCGGATGATCAAAGTTTCACCATTAATTGGGATGTGGATGACTTTCTCATCACAAATACTTCTAGCATGATACTTAGATAACTAATCCATACCAATGACGACGTCGAAACTACCGAGTTTGATCGGCATAAGATCAATTTTGAAAGGTCGGTTTAACAAAGTCATAGTTGCACCGTGAATAACGGTGTTTATGCTTACTAGGTTTCCGTCAACCATTTCGATATTGTAAAAGGTATCTATTGTAATAGGTGGAATATTTAGCATAGAGGCAAGAGATATGGATACGAAACTTTTATTGGCTCCAAATATCAAGATAATACTCTAGCTAGATGGTTGGTTAGAACGGATTACCTGTGTCTACAATTCGGGTTTGGTGAGCATTCCTATCCCTTAACATGTAGGCTCTTCCCTGGGCATTGTTGTTGGTGGTCTTTCGGCACTGATTTGCATAATGCCCTTTCTCTCTACAGGCATGACAAGTAACTGTCACTGGTAGCAGATTACTTCCAGTGGCTGGCCCTTTGTTTTTGCAGTTCTTGGT
This sequence comes from Tanacetum coccineum, assembly GCA_026074375.1. Lineage (NCBI taxonomy): Eukaryota > Viridiplantae > Streptophyta > Magnoliopsida > Asterales > Asteraceae > Tanacetum > Tanacetum coccineum. Next base: position 17,800 of record BQNB010021403.1, on the reverse strand, counting down.
CAGATGGCCCACCTTGTTACAAGTATTACACTTAACAGTGCAAGGTCCTGTGTGATGCAGAGTGCATTTCTTACACAAAGGACGGTTTCCAATATACCTATTGTTTTTAGTTGGAGTGACAGCATAAGACCTAAAGGTTTCCTGTCTTCTGTTCTGTTGTGGTTGGTGATTATTGTAGCGGTTGTTGGTGTTGGTGTTATGGTAGTTGTTGTTGTTGAAAGTTCTTCTGTCGTCAAACTTTCGTTTGTGATCACTTGATACTTGCACCAGAGTGTGCTTTGTTACCTGATCCATTAGCCTCTGGGCTATGTTAATGGCTTCCTCTAGAGTTTGAGGTTTAGAGGCAGTAACATTCCCTTCAATACTTCAAGGCAATCCCCCGATGAAAACTTCCATCATTTTCTCAGAATCTGGCACCATAGTGGGACACAAGGTTGCCAATTCCTATAATCTTCTCACATATGCTGTGAGGTTCTTCCCCTTCCACAGTCATGTTGGTAAAAATTCGTCTTCCATCTTCTGGACCTCAGTTCGGGGACAGTACTTCTTTATCAAAAGCTTCTTGAATTCAACCTAGGTAATCTTGTAAGCTTCTTCTATCCCAATAGGTTGGGCAAAAGAATTCCACCAGGATAGAGCTTCTTCAGTTAAAGTACCAGTAGCAAACTTTACCTTGCAGTCTTCGGTACAGTTGCTACGGGAAAACACTGATTCAGTTCGCTCAAACCAGCGGATAAGACCAACAGCGCCTTCCGTACCTTTGAAGTTGATAGGTTGGCAGCTCATGAACTCTTTGTAGCTACACTTTCTTGCTACAGGAGCTTCTCTTGGTCTGGTGGTATTATCAGTATTTGCCATGTTAGCGGCTTGTGCTTCCAAAGCTGCGAAAACACTATCAACAACTAGTTTCTTGATGGCAGCCTGAGTCATGGCTGGTGCTTCAGATGTTGACGTCCTTTTGGGAGGCATTCTATCAACATAAGACAACACGTAATAAGAATGATATCACAATTCTTTCCTTAAAATGTGTAAGGTTCAAAAATAAACATTGTCACAATAGTGATATCATAGATACTTATTTGATATGAATTCTAACAAGTATCTAACTTATTAGTTTATTTTCTAGGGGTTATGGTAAGATTCATAATGATGAAGACGGAGATGAAATATAGGACACAGGATGAATATAAAACGGGATCACCATTATATTATATCATGAACGACTTGCCTTTGTACTGTACATAGTCAAAATTTGACAAGTGTTGTTATTTATACCACACATCCCGTGGCTAGGTTCTAACAAAAGCTATAACTAGTATCTAATCTAGTAGTCCGATGGTCCTTCCTGGCTGTTCTTGTGTTCATAGATTGCATTCAGAAGACTTTCCTTATCTGCTTGGTGACGAGCCTGGATATCTTCGATGATTTGTTCTAGATTAGCAATCCTGAAGCGAGCCAGAGCAATCTTGCTGTTATTTCCCATTTGCTTTCTTTGAAGTTTAGCAATTTGAGTATGAGACTCTCAGAGTTCAGCTTCTAGATTGTCAAAATCTTGTTGTATGATTACCCGACCTTTTCCAAGACCTTCTATGTGCTCAATGCGGTCGAGAGAGAGTTCATCTAGGTGATTCAAAATTTCCTCAATTTGCTCCTCGTGACGTTCCAGACTTGTCTTACGAGAGCTTTCTCCTATCTCAAATGCTTGAGGTAGGGCAGAAGTAGAGGAGGATGATCGGTCACGACCTCGTTTCTTAAGTGGTAATAATTCCTCAAGAAGAAAGAATTCTTGAGGATTAAACATTGGAGATAGCATTGAAGATGGAGGCACAATAGTTGGTGGTGGAATATGTGATTCTTTAGCATAGTATGCATGCATGACCTTCATATAGGGGTCATCATGAAAAAGTGAAAGAGTTGGTGAAGCTATTGGAACTAAACCAAATGAGTTATTTGAAGAGCTAGAATAAGTTTTTCCTGGTGAAGCTGGGACATAGTCCGGGGAAGCCGGGATATAGTCCAGAAAGTTAGAGGAAAAAGCATCCTCAATATTGGAAGTAGGGTGGCTGGGAGAAGACATCACTCTGTTAACAACCCAGTGGTAAATAACATAAGTTATTTATATAATAGTATAATAGTTATGTACTTTACATACTATTCTGGAAGATGTAGTGGCACGGAGGACTTTCTTGGATGGAAAAAGAAAAGTAGTTATAGTTAAGGTTTCAACCTTGTTCTTTATAACCTTGGCTCTGATACCAATCTATAACACCCCCATTTTTGACATATAGCAGCGGAAGCTAATCTGGGGTATTATTTCATAGTACAACAGTCATAATCATAGAAAACCGAATCAAAAGAGGACCGTTTTTAAAAGATAAGTTGTCATTTATTATTGCATCAGAGTTTTTTACAAACAGGAGTCCATAAATCTACATAAAAACAAAACATAAAGTTTGAATGATAAAGTGTATCATCCTGCAAGTCCGTTGGCATGGGGGGGCGGGGGGGGCCGGATTCGGGTGGCGCGCCGGGGGGTGACACTCCGGCCATAAGGATGCTTAGTTACCTAAGATAAACATGTAAAAAGGTCACACAAGGTTGAGTGAATTTCCATAGGTTTATGGTAAAACAGTTTGAAATACAAGTTCACTAGTGGGGTTTACATTGTTATACGCCAATAAGGTTATAATTGCTATGAGTATAATTCATTATGGAAAACAGTTTATTGCCCTAAGCTCATGACAACCATGACCTTGAGATAATCAATATTTACAAGGAAGTTTCCCCCAACGGGTGCCTTGCCAAACACCCGCATATAGTGTTTCAAAATGAAGTGCGTTTGGTTACAGAAAGTATAGGTATACCAACGGGGAAAAGTCAGTCTAAATAGATCTATTCACAGCTTGCGCGTATCCGAAAGTATATTAAATGTTAATGTTAGTGGGGTCTTAATGGCAAAATGTAAGCTTAGGCAATAATATATCAAGATAGCATACAGTTGGAAATTTATCTTATTTATGGTTATAGCATGATATACCCCTCGCCGTGTTGATGAAAACATTAGAAGATTTAATAATGCGAGGCTTTGAACTCACCCTTAACCAGGGAATTGATTGATGACAAACAAGATATCAAGTGAAAGTAACGGCTTCGTCACACAACCTGGGGTAATATGTCAAGTCTTAGTTTGATTGTTTATGTTTCACAACTTTACAGAGTTTAACTATTTATATTTGATTTATTAGTTTATTGGATATATTGTAATCACGTGTTCGAAGCCCATCATAATTTCAGAGGTCATGTTGTAACCGTTTGAGGAGCAGGTCACTTTACATCGTAAATTCAGCCAAACTCGTCAAAAACTTATACTCAAATGATACTCACTCACATGAAGCTCCTAGTAACGTGATTACGATAAATTTAAAGTTTCCTTCAAAAGTTAATCGATGATAAATTACGTTAAATATATAACGTATTTGTTTTATAATGCGTCGATCGTTGATTTAATAATGATTAATTGTGTCGGGTTTAATAACAATCGAGTTTTAAAAGATTAATTTTTATTTTTATATTTATATAAAAAAATTTATATTTTATATTTTAGTTTGGCAAAAATGGAATATATACCTAGTGGGTTTATTAAACTTTAAAAAGTTTAGTCCTTTATTTATTAAAGTATATATATTTTTAACCTTTAACTTTGAACTTAGTAAAATAGGTCCTTATAGTTATTATCTTTTGAATATTGACATTTTAAGCCCCTCCAGTTATTAATTTTTAGAAAAGTTACGATAATCAATTACTATGCATGAATACATTTGCAAATCAAGTCCAAAAAGCCATGCAAGCTTATTTTAGGGTTCCAAATGATATTTGCAGGTTATAGCTTATTAGAATAAGCTAAAATAAGATGTTTTAACGTAACAAAAGTTTAGAAAAAGGATTCGTTAGCTAGAAAATCAAAATGGGTCGTTTTTAGGGTTTTAATAAAAAACACATGGGTTTGAGGATTCAAGGCTTTAACAAGAGTTCATATATGATCTTAAGAGTATTATAAATATTCTAATATAGATTATAAGCTTATTGAACAATATTTTGAGCTTACTTGAGCTAAAATGGGTTGAATGGGGTTTTCAGGTTCTTACGCCTAGTAACGACTTCAAGGGTTCTTTTCTCTTGATTCTTGGCTTCTATTCTGATCTTGGGGCTTCACTTGATACTTCTTGATCTGCTTTAAGACTCCATTGTTGTTTATATTGAGTTTTGAGGTGTGTTTGAATGGTTTGGGGGTCTCGGCTATTTATAGGGCTCGAATGAGCCTTTGTGCCTAAGTTTCCTTGGTGTGGTGTCCAAGTGTTGTAGATAGATGACTAATAGCAGCTAGGAATGAGTATTGAGGGCTATGGAGGTGTAGCAATGCAAGGTGGAAGGTTGTGGGGGGGGGCGGCTACTATGGAGTGACAAGGAGGTGATGAGACAAACTTGGTGGCCAAGGGAGGTGATGGAGCTACTTGGGAGGCTGCTTGGTGACATGGTGGTGATGTCATAGAGGTGGTAGGATGCTAGCTTGGCTAAATATGGGTTAAAATGGATAAAAAGGGGTGTCGGGTTCATTTTATTTCGGGTTAGGGTTTTTGGGTTTTAATTCGTGGATTAGGGTTAGGTTTAGAGATAGATTAGGGTTTAGGATTAAGGTTTAGTGTTAGGATTAGGGTTAGGATTAAGGATTAAGGTTTAGGATTTAGTTTTAAGGTTTAAAGTGTAATTAGGGTTTTAGGGTTTCATTTAGGGTTTAGGGTTTTTAAAATGTGTATTAGGGTTTAGGATTAGGGTAATTAGGGTTTACATGTTGTGTATTAGGAGCTTGTAACATGTGTTTAAAATATGGTATAAAATCCTTAAGAAGAATGGAGGGAAAATGGCAAAGTTTGAATTCGTGCTTTGATGATTTGTACATTAAGCTTTTGGAAAGTTGTAACATGATTTAGGTAGGGAAAAGATATTCAATTGTGTGTAATGATACTTGTACACAAGCTTTAGGGGCTTACACATTCCTTTTTATATGTAATCATTACATATACATTAGGGTTTTGATATAACGTTGAGTTTAATGCTTGTTTTTGAAATAACGTTTTGAAAAGTACGTTAATGGGAATGTACTTTCGGTTAAATATGATCATTAGATATAGACTTGACATATTAGGATGTTTACATGATATAAACATAGATAGAATTGGCATAGGTTACTTTAGAGATGCAAGTTACGTTGCATAATGAGATAAAGCAAAAATTTCCTTGTAAAAAGGTGATATATATATAATAGATGGATATTACAGTATATCTAATTTAATAGATGGATGATTACATTGATAAAAATTACGAGTTGTTATATAAAACTCAACATTTTCGAACATTGAGGCCAATGTTCTGTCTAAGTGTGGGGGTGGGGGATTTCTATCAAAATTGATCATGCCTGTGCCTGTCTGTGTCCCACGCAACCCCGTTTTGACCAATATATTGCTTTATTTTATTGTTAAAAAATCTCTTAGTTATAATTAGATATGTACATAAGTAGGCCCGTAGAACTAGGGAGATTTTGACTTGACCGAGTATTACATTCTAGCTTTCCCTTTAGCTTTCGAGACTAAGCATTTGCAAGACTTTAAAATTTTGCAAATAACAAATATGACTTAGGATTGAATTTGAATTGATATATTATATACGTTAGATGCTATCTAAGAGATGGAAGAGTTATAGTTGGAATCTCTTTAGAGACTCTCTATAGGTTTTAATCTGTGCCTTTTCTTGCTTCCCATCAGCTTTTAAAAAATCTATTTATAAATAAATAATTCTCATTAAATTATAGTTTGCATTTGGTTTTTTGCGATTCTTATTGTTTGATAACTTCTTAGAGATTCCTTTATCGGTTTATATATATTTTTATATATATATATATTTATAATATATATTATATATATACTTATATATATATTCTATTTATATATATATTTATATATTTACTATATATATATAATTAATAATTAACCTTGTCAGATTACGGGTCATTGTCAGGTTGGTAACGCCCCGTTGTCTCAGTCTTCGTTTCTTCTTAGGGCAAGGAATCCGAGACCTAATAAAAAGTTTACTGCCTCGGTCGGTATGGACTGGCCCAATGTGTCCAGTCTTAATCTAAAGGTCGACGGGAATAAAGGAAGTCGAATAGTATTGATCCTCGATTAATGGGCATCAGTCGGTCTAGGATATGGCCTTGGTCGTCTAGTTGGGTGGTGTATAGGATGGGGGGAGGGAGTAATGTGGTGGCACTTGTTTTGCTAGGTGTATGTATGGTTGAACTGTAATATTTCTCTCACTCCGGGGGAGCGGGAGGCGTGTGAGCGTTTAGTTATATTTTTTTATTGCTAACTAAGGAGATGGCTGAATTCACGGGCTTGGGTTGTTTTTTCAGGAATGGAAAATTAACATAAAATTAAAAATAAAAAATTAAGTAGGGGATGAATATACAGTTAAGAGTATAGCCTATGAACTAATGTTCATACCTCATCCCCACCTTAAGATAAATCATTTCTGCGGGAAATTAGAACCTTATTGTTGGACTTGTATTCTCCAATACACACAGTTTTTATTACGTTATTCTCTATGCTACTTTATTTCTGGAAAGGGATTACAAAATAATATGTGGTTTCTTTTTTAATAAATGGCCACCACGTATTTATAATTTATTTTAAGTCCTTAATACTATTTATATAAAGTGTTATCGTTTCCACATCTATTAATGTCCGTATAGAGAAATCTATTTCTTGTGGCATTTGTGGAATTAGGGTTGTGGTAAAATGTTATATTAAAGTAGCTTCACAGTCGTTTCACATTTTTGCTAACTTTCTTTTTATGAGTTTTGTCTCTGGCTCTCGAATCTTGATAGTTAACTTGATTTTGGTTTTAAGCCTTGTCACTGTTGGGGGCGGTGTGAATATCAAGATTGACACGAAACTCCCATTCTACGTTCAAAAGCATTTTACAATGAATTTTATTTAAATTTTTATTCTTTTATAGTGAACTTAAATAGTGGTTTTTTAAAACATTGGGCGCTTTTGAATATTAATGCATTTTGAAACATTCTTATATAGCACCTTTTTTTGTTGTTCTTTGTTCTTTTGATTGATGTTGGTGGTCTTAAATTTTTTTTTAAGTTTTGGGGAGGTTTAAATTCGATTTTCTTTACGGGTGTTGTTTTATTTTAACTGTTTGCGTGTGGGACATAGCAATCTACCTAGTTTCTTTCAGCTCCTTTTAAGTTTAGTGGAGTGACGGAATCTTGTTGGATGTGTTATTGTGCTTTTTTACTAAACATAAATTTATACCCCGGTTTATAATTCACTAATAATTGGATCTAATAAACCCTAAAATAGGTATTAATTTTATGTTGCTTCATAATATGTTTGTTTTGTTGGTCTATTATGTTTCTTTCTTTAAAGGTTACTAAGGATAATCTCACGGCCGGGTTGGAAAAAAGAACGAAGCAATATCAAACGGTATTTTTTGGGCTGATTTTGGTCGTCAGTTTTTCACGTTTAGTCAAGATTTAATCAACACTCGATATATCCTTCGTAATTTCCCAATTGTTAACATTCGTATTTTCAGGTATTTACACGTCATATTTTTTTATTCCTTATTTTAATGATTAATTTTTTTTTTTTTTTTTAATTTCATACACGTTTTACTTTTAATTCTAATTTACTATTAGTTAAAATATGAGTAAACTTAAAACGTAAACGGACACCAAACGAATTAAAGTATTTCGTCAAGAAGCAATATATTATTTTTTACGAAAGTCATAATCAACTTTTTTTAATAAATTTACATTTTTTTTTTTTTATTGGTTTGCCGTTTAAGTTAAAGTGATTACGTTTCGCAATAAGAATACGTTTCATGTTGGTCATAACATCCCGGAAACCACCCAAATCTTTTTTTTTTTACGCTTCAACAAATACCCACTTTTTTTTTTGTATCCTTTTATACCTCAATACAATAAATGTTACAAATATATTTCTATATTTAATCATACATGGGTGACGGTATTTGTTGAAAATTTGTACGAGATAAAATAAAATAAATCTTTCAACTTAGGTCCTTAGTTACCGATATCATGCTCAATTTAAACCTTACCATAACTTTGTTCCATTGACTCAAACCAAGATCCATTAAAACCTCCTCACCATGTTTCTTGACTAGCTAATGCTTTCTTTTTGACCAAAGAACGTCCATTTTATACTTGTACCACTAGAGATAGAAAGAAATTTATTTCATGCAAAACCACTTAGCTAAAAATAACCAAAATATCTTTGGTGCTCTCCATATGCCACGGCTCAAACATCCTTCTTGTACCAAATCTTATATAAAATTTTCTACCACCTATTACGCATCTAACTTTACTTCATTCTTTATATACATTTTAAGATGTTTTCATGCATTGCTTATCCATTTGCAAGTGTTTGTTGTGGAAGGCCTTAATCTCTTTCTCTAACATTCAAGGATTTAGGGGGTTTTCTAAGTATTGTTGCTAAGACTTAGGTTTTTTTTTAACAGGCCTCCCGCTCCCCCTTCCTAAACAAGGGGTTTTGCACTTATTTTTCATTTCATCAGTCATCATATAGGGTCTTCTAAAACCTTTTTACTTTCATTTTATGCGTTTTTATGTATTTGATGTGATATGTAGTTTGAAAATCACCATTTAGGATAGGTTTAAATTACAAAAGTTTCGGGGGGGAGCGGTTCTGTGTTCGGCATGGTGGTAGTGTGTGGGGTGGGTGTGTTTAAATTTCTCTTGTACATCTTGAATTTATGAACTTGTACACCATGTTTTTGTGGATGGTATATTGAGTTTACAAAATGGTTTGTAAGACTTGTTCCACTCATGGTTTATATGTAAATGAGTTATGTTATAAAAACTAGTGATATAATAAATGTTACTTTTGGAAAGTTAAGGGTTAAAAGTGTTAATATGGGACTTGGTAAATTTGGCATACAAATGTACATTATGGACTAATGGAACTCTTATTATAATGTTAACTTATATGACATATATGAATTTGGAACTTGTGGTAGAATTACTAAAGTGGAAATGTATTAAAAACATAGTTAATATATAGGTTTAGTAAAGTCAGTCATCAAAATTCTGTCCCAAAAATGTGTTATTTAAAAATATATTTATTTTATATTTTTCTTAACTGATAATACATCTCAAGACAACTATCCGCAAAAGTAATAAACTTGTCAAGACGGATAATAACAAAAACGTTACGGCAAAAAACAAGTTATTTACGATAAATTTAAACGGATCTTGTGTAAAAGTATTTTTATAAAAAAACTTTTCTAAAAATTATTTCAAACTGAAGTTTGGTATTTTTTTTAACAAAAAGTATACATATTTTTAGGATTTCCAAAATGAAAAGAATCGTAATTTTTCAATTAAATAAACGACCATCGAGTTATTGAATTTCGCGAGTTTTACGGGGACAATTATACTTTTTTATAAAACTATTTTTATATAAAATAAAAGTTACTGTTCACTGGTCAGAAATAATTATTTTTTAAAACCCTCATAAATAAGTTAGAACTTTTAAATTTACAGCGAGAACCTCTCATGCTCGAAAGAATCTCTTTAGAGATAGAAATTAGGAAACGGGCTATAACGAATTGAAAAATTAACAATATCTATTGACGTTGACGGGTTTCTACGTAAACCTCTAAAACTATAAAAAATAACTTAGATAAACTAGGTTTGTGAAACATTAATACAAAATAAAATTAAATAAAAGTACTGTTCATCAGAGCGGTATAAAAATTTAAAAATGTGTTCACAAAATAGTAATCGTCCTAATACGAATGTTGTGGGCATAAATAACGTCAAAAACGGGCTTAAAACGCGGAAAGTTAGGTCAGGTTTTACTTACAACGGTAAATTATAAGTTTTAACTTATTAAACTCAATGTTACCAAAACAATTAGTTGGTGAGTTGAAACGATATAGACCTTATGTGGTATTAGTTAAGCAAACCAAGTGGCTATTTTATATGGAGTTCATAATGAGGCCTCTTCGGCATTGGTGGACGTATCGACGAGTTGTTGGAATTTACGGATTTTAAGTGTCCTTGCTTCTCATTTCGTACTACATGACCTATAATTTTTGTAAGCCCGAAGAACGATAGTATGATTCGAGCTACGCTTAAGACCTATAAATCAATCAATGTTTGTTTAGTACTTATACGACCTATATTGGATTAGGTTGCCTTCGGATTCCCTTCGTGACGCATTTTTCTATTGTGAATACTTGTTGAATGACCATTCATCGAGGTGAGTTCTAGTCTCGCATTTTCAATCTTTTCAATGTTTTAAATAACCGCGAGGGGATACATGCTCGTTTACAAACTTGTATATTTTACTACAGTACAATTACCTTTCAATACTTTGTGAGTTCATAACCCCACATTTTCTCTTTTAATTGTTTCATAAACTGTTTTCGGTTAGGTTAGGAGAATATACATGCGTTCGTTTACTACAATATAACTTATTGGATTTCTATACGTAACGTTTAATCATGATTATTTTTTACAAAGCTTGATACTTTTTTTTTGTCTTAATACTCATGATTTGAGATCGTGAATACCTATATTTGAAACCTTGTATTTATAGAATGATTGTTTTACTCTACGGACACCAAGTGTTTACAAGAGTTTGCTATTCCAGAATTACTGCTGGAATAGTATGCCTTAGTTACATATTGGCCGTGTAACTCCCCTACTTATCCTGACGTTAATTGCTATTGTTGTTAAAGCGCGAGTGTTGTGGATAGATTCTATCAGGATTGACTATCCCCATACTTACTTGGGTCACTAGTTTGATCTGGCTGTGCATCTTAAACATTGAGAGGACTTAGGTTTGTTTGGCAAAGCTTCCTATACTTCTGATTGGGGCTCAAATCTTTGTTAAGGCTTCGGGGTAATTGTGCTTAGCTGTCTTGCAATTAATACCTGTTTTTATATGGATTGTGAATGTGTTTCCTTGTCTATCCGTACTTGTTTTGGGGTCTTCCGGAAATTACCGTACTTAGGTTCCACCATTTAATTCGTTCTTGTGGTTCCACCTTCTGGACATTACTAGCTTTAATTAAATACTTCTTGGGGATTTCGGATAATAACACTTTGAAATGCCGTTAAAGCTTCTTGTCTTAATGCAATAATTTCTTTAAATTATTATTTCAACTCTGATTTTTACCTTAAACCTAACAATCCCCACCCTTACTTGGGTCACTAGTTTGATCGGGTGCATTTAACATTGAGAGATGTTAGGGTGTTGGCAAGCATCCTATATTCTGATTGGGGCAAAAATCTAGTTAAGGCTTCGGTGTCATGAGCTTAGTGCAATAATATATACTTAGACTTGATGAATGTGTTTCTCTTGTCTACATTACTTGTTTTGGACTTCGGAATATGTACTTAGTCCACCATTACTTCGATCTTGTGGTCCACTTTTAAATACTTCTTGATTTACTGAATCACTACTTGGATTTCGGAAATAACACTTTTAAATGTTGTAACGCTACTTTTCTTCTGAAATATTTCTTAAATTATTTCAATACTGCTTTTTACTTAAACCTATGAATTCACCAACATTATTGTTGACGTTTTAGCATGTATTTTCAGGTTACTATTTTGCTAGTGGAGCATTGGGAGCATTCGAGTCGCGCGGATATATATTTTTGAAGGCTTAATAACTTGTATACCATTCGACAAACGTTTTGACAATGTTTTCTAATACATTATAAATGAAACCTGTTGCAACTCTGATCTTTTATTAAATAGAATATGACTTTATTTAAAACGTCCATTTTAAGGTCGTTTTCCGTGACTTGTGTTTTGTGCCCTGAAGTAGCACCCCAATGTTACCATTCCGCTGCGTTGTCTTGATTTTTGGGGGTGTTACAGATGGTATCAGAGCTGAAGTCATAGAGAACTAGGTCGTTTTCAAAACCTAGACTATGACCATGTTTTTCAAAATATAGAGTCTCTCCTTGTTTTATCCGATATCCGTGCGCGCTTGCTCCCAGGTAACTTATATGCTCTCTTTTGCATCCCTACTACTATTACATAAATAATGAGTATTTAATACTAGACTATGATTTCGTTCTCTTACATCTATCATATGACGTCTTACTATTTATCTTATATCGGTCTGTTATATAAATATTGATCACTCTGATTTTTCGCGTACTTTTTGATTTCTCATTTACTCTCTCGAACACCAATACTAGTTACTTTACCATTCAACTCCGAGTTGGAACACTCTTTTTATGATTTGAATCACATATGTTGTTTCATAATCCATCGTTTGAAGTCTTCCACTTGATGGGAGTACAACAATTAACTTGTCACCTCATACGTGTCATCTTGGAGAACCTACCTTTAAAACACGACTCTTTACGTTCATTTTGTTGATTGAATAATTCTTTAAGTTCATTTTCTTTGACTACTTCTGCGTTTATTCTGATATTCTTTATACTTGTTATGACCTATCGCTTTAGAAACAATCTCGATGTCAACCTATAAATTATTTTGTTGTCACCCAATGAGCTACTTCACATTTACTTTATTAACTATTTCATCTCGTTATAAAACTATTGGAAACATTTAATACATTACATTATTTTGACGAAAATGAGCATTGCATCGTTGGCCCTCGTATATTTGAGGGCATAGACTGATTACCTATGCATTCAGGAAGAACCATGTCATGCTGAGAGTAGACACCTTAAAACCTACACATCTTCATCAACACAAATCCAAGAGAAATTTCCGCATCTCTTCTCTGAACCCGTACCTTCTTCAGGTGTTGCAACCTGAGCCTTGAGGACAAGGCTCTTCTAACCGGAGGAGACTGTAACATTCCGTATTTTCAGGTCATTTACAACGTCATCTATTTCACTAATTATATTTTTTTTTCGTACGCGTTCGCTTTTAAATTTGATAGTTAAGTTAAATCGCGTAAGTTAAAAATTATCGTTTAGCGTAAACGGACA
>BQNB010021402.1:9729-64299 GCA_026074375.1 Tanacetum coccineum | reverse complement strand
TTGTCATTGACGTGCACAGCAGAATTTGTAGAAGTCAAACCACACTGACAACCACTGCTTCTTGTCATTAGGGCTTGGTGAATATTCGTTCGGGGGTGCATGCGAGAAATCAGCAACAATTCTTCTCACGTATGCAGAATACTTCATAAACCATACTAAATAAAGTAGTATACACTACTTCCCCTGGAAGTTTACATGGTAACATCAAAGTCAATTAAGTCCCGGATGTACACATTTTCCCCTATGATGGTTGCAAACTCTCGAAAGCATCATTGTTGTGTACGTCCATATACTCGAGAAGTTCTTGTCTTAAGCATAAATCTTGAGATCCAAACAAACCATTACCTGCTTGTCTTCAGAAACCGTAGAGGAGATGAAGCAAGAATCAAGAAAACTTGGTATAATCAAGTTCTTGTATATGAATGTCTGTGAAGTACCATTGTCATGGAATAGCACAATAATATCCCGTAAGAATTGCTGATTACATCTCAACCTTTAAACTCTTTGGCTAACTTACCAACCTCATATTCTGTCGGCTATTGTTGTGACCACTTGGTGAAGTAAACCCGATATACCAAACTTGACAATGAAGTAAAATTCCCCAAATTTGTTACTTAATCTTGCACTATTGTTGATTGAAGAACGGTGCAGAAGAAAATCTCTAGGTACCTTATACTCCATCAAAAGTATAAGAAGTACAACACCTCTTGAAATTATCCACATCGACATTTGCGTGTGACACTGAGTACTACAACGTAACTCCTTTAAGTGATAGTATTCCAGGTCTTCATCCAACCACCCCTTGACCGCTGGAAACTAGATAATCCAAGTCTTAATCATAACTGTATACGTTCAAGCAAGTCATCAATCGATAGAAAATAGAAGAAAGTCACGATGATGAAATAAGTAGACGCCTTTGTGAAATCCAACTTCAATTGCAAATAAGGGATACCAAATCAACTCCATGATCACATGTCATCGTAATCCGAATCTCTAGCCATTTTGTCGTTTAAGTAAATCTTTTCAGGATCGTTTTGGGATTAAGTGTTGTTGTTTGTGTGGTGTGTTGTTATGGTTGATTGTGTCTTATGAGTTCTGATTCTGATTGTTGGTGTTTGGTTTGTTGTTCTTGTTTTGATTATAATATTCCTAAATTCGATCATATGCCCAAAGTCGGTCACATGCCCACCTGATGCGCGGATCGACCTCCGTGTTTTTAGTCTAGTCTTTTTCATTCTTCATTATTAGTTCCCTAGAGTAGTTTAGAAGTAAAAATTTCTTTGTAGAGTTAATTTTGAAGATTTTAGGGTTTTTGACCCTTATTTGGGATTCCTGCTCTCGTTTTTTAGCTTAATTTCCTAATTTTTAGGTTTTTCTCAATCGTTTTTATTTGTTATTGATCAATTTAGCTTTCTACTCTCTCAAATCATTAATCTTATTCATCTCTCTCGTCCAATTTTTTGACTGTATCGATTCTCTGCACAACCTCGTTGGGGGTTATACGGACTCGGGGATATTCTATCTACTCCTCGGTTCATTGATTGTAGTTTTTAGATTATACTTACTATACTTATTATATATATTTTATTATATATATTATATATATATTATTTATAATCAAATCAAGCAACGACCCAATGGCAATCAGTCGCATCAAAAGGAAACTCTACACAGAGAAACAAAAAGGGAAAAGAAACAACCTTGATAAGGATTTTCCACAAAAAAGAGGAAACAACACTAAGATACTGCATACAGTAGAAGGATCAAGTTTACCATGTATATCAATCCCAACAATAAGTTTTGTACACACAAAAGATCCCTAAATTTTTCTTTGTTCTCCCTTTTGTTCGATCAGCCAAAATCAATCCCAAGGGATTTTTTTTGTTTGATCGACTTTAAACCTAGAAACGTTTTCTTGTTTTCAAACTAGTCTTTTGGTTAACTTGTTTCTAAAACGTGTGTACAAGAACGTGGTTTAATCTCACTAATTGATTAATCTTGGATCGATTAACAAAAACTTGGTAAGGGTTAATCAAATAGATCCACATAAACCCTAATCTAGGTTAGATCAAGAACAAAAAGAACACAAGAAGAATTTCTTGTGCTCGCGAGAATCCAAAGGTATGTAACCCGAACCGGTTAATTATATGCATGTTAATTATATGATTTGTTATCGCTTCCGCTATTACGTGCTTTGATGTTTGATTTAGATTATAAATTATTATGCATGCTGAAAATCAACACATACACCACATCTCGGTCACTAAAAAAATAGTTGCCGCCATAATTTACCAAAATTGTGTATATCTTTCGGTGGTTTAGGTGGTTTCATGTAGTCCGAGCTTGGTTTTTGGTTCTTGTTGATGGTTTCGGTTATCAAGGAACTTGTAATCTCTACTTCTCTACTATTTGGGACTATTTTATTATTAGTAAGGTTAAAATTCATGCTCTTAAACTTGTTTGTTATTGACGACATCAATACCATTATAACATTGTAACAATCCATTTAATCTATCATTCTAACAGCCTCTACAAATTATTAAAAACGTGCAACTGCTAAAAATCATTACTATCAATAATGATTATTAAAAATATGTAACCGCATCTCTCATATAAATCCACACAAACCATTTCATATCTCCCCACTCAAATGTTTTTTTACAGTAAAAATGATCCAAATGTTGTTTAACTTCAAGTTGGAGAACTTCATGTACAATATTGCTTCAAGTGTTGAGGTAAATTTGGTATATCTTTTGATCTTTACTTCGTTAGTGTCGTTGTACTTACTAGCAAGTACCTAAACTATCATATCTAAAAAGATGTTACCTTTTAAGAAGATCGCTTCTAAATTTACATTAAATCTGTGTATTTTTATGTTAAGACATTATCTCCAACTTGAGGATTTTTGGAAAAGATGCATTATGGCTTACACTTAAACAAGTTTGACTCGCAATTGTATAACATTTGAATGAGAATATATATAAACATTATAATAATCATATACTCTTTTTTTTATTTACTCTATGAACAATCCTCTTGATGTATGATTGAAATATAAAAATTAAAGGAAAAAGGTACATTAACCATAGTATAAAGTTAAAATTATTATTATTATTATTATTAAAGCAATGTTAACGTCTTTTGTTTTTATTATAGATTCAAAAAGTTTATGAATTTAAGAGGTTTCTCAATAGGCTCAACGATGATGATGTGATAGTTGTACCACACGAGATGCTCAAGCTACTTTTGGTTATACAATGATCCCTTCACTTTATTGTCATTGTCTATAGATTTTGCGGTATATATGATTATTTATGCTACTGTTGAATATAATTTGTTGACATTTTGTGTGTATGTCAATTACTATTTCCATTTTTGTAGTGACTTTATCTTTAATTTTGTCTTTAAATATGCTACATATTGATTAATCTCTTTATTTTGAACCTTATGTATATTTGGATGTGAAGATCAGTTGACATCGGTATGTTTTATAGTATTTAATTACAAATTTGTCATTTTTCGTTAAAGTTATCTTAGAAAAAAAATATAAATGGAACAAAGTTTGCGCACCATTAATATTTAGTTAATCGGGTACCCGTCTTATCTCTAACTATTCGTTTCATTATTATATGGGTATCTTAAAAGAAGTTTGTTTAAGAATTATTTTTTACTTTTTGACGATAGCATACTTGGGCAAAAACAATTTGTTTGTTGTTACAAAAATTATCTTAACATCTTTAACAAACTATACATTAAATTTATAAATATTAGTGTAAGTTTAATTTATATAACTTGTGACTTTATAATTTGGGCTTTGTACTTTTTATTTTAGACTTTGGACTATATAAAATACTTAACATATTAAAAGTAACTTTGTGATTTTCATATATTTCGTCACAACTAAATAATAAAGTCATGGAAAAAAAATAAATGAAAAACATTTGTTCACCACAAAATTAGTCACCGGGTACATGTCGTCCCATTACGCACGTACCATGTTATTTATGTTTTAAAGATGCTATTTATGCTAATCTCTTTAATTTGAACATTATGTTTATTTGGATGTGAAATAGCTTGCACTGTAATAGTTTATAATTATTTTAATTAAAATTTGTTAATTTTTCATAAATTTATTGTTAAAAAATCATGTATATGAAAAACATTTGCTCGTCACAAAATTTAGTTACTGGGTGCCCGCCGCCGCATTGCGCGGGTACCCGGCTAGTTAATTTAAACTATCAATCTCCATCTATACTCACGGATACAATAAAAGTTTGTACAAACAATTTAAAGCTGCTATATACCATCGCCGTTATACGCAAGCAATCATCTAATCAAGTAGTCATAAGAGATAGGTATGGTGAGGAGATATATCTCCTCATCTTAGCCTCACAAACTGCCACGTCAGCATCGCACTCCCACTTAAAAATACCCCTTCACTCATAACATACCTCTATCTCCTCATTTTGGCCTCACCACCCACAATTTTATTTTATTTTTATTTTTTTACACAAACTAAATAATTATATACCACCAAAAAATACAAAAAACCTATTTAACAAAACATACAAAAAAAACTATAGAAAAAAAAATAGACTAAACAAAAAATATTAATAATATTTGTCTATGAAATTTGGTAAGGGCCCAAGTAAATAAAAATCAAAACCCAATAAAAATTCAGCCAATCAAATCAGGCACTAAAAAATACCCCAACCAAAAAAACCAATACACCCACAACAACACCCCTCCACCTCACATCTAACCCATTATGTACACTTAAACACACTCCACAATCCCCCCTATCGATCTCGCCTAAATCCACTCAACCACAAACATCCACACCCCCTCACAACAGACCACACCCATACTACCTATACCAACTCAACACCCCCAAAATATAAGCACATATGAGTATGTGCCACCTCAAACACTGACCATAAATGCTACACTCTCCCACAAGATCTCATAAACCAATTCAATATATCTCTTCAGTTACTACTGTGATCATAGAGAGATAGAGAGAGATATAATCACATCTATAGATATATCCAACCCTCCTGCAGTTTAGACTCTAACCTCACAAAAAATACTCTCCTATTGTGTAAACACGCCCCAACCCCTCAATTCAATAGAGAGAAAACAAATATTCAATATTTATCAAACTAACCAACACACCCCATTACCTCACATTCACTCACAACTATTCTTCAACAACATCCATTATCAAAACTCCGGGCTGGCTCAGGAGTTAAAACTTTGTCCTCGCTCATTATTTAAAATTAAAAATATAATCACTTAACATCTATTTATCCCCCCCCCCCCCCTAAGGAAAAAGTGCTCACTCATCTCCCCCCCCCACCCCACGCCCCCCCCTCCACCACCCCAAATTTCAAATTACTTATATATAACTATTTATATAAATAAACATACCAATTCATTTCCACACATAAACAAACACCATGTGCGACTACGTATGCCTCTACGACGATCCGGCCACCGAGAGCACGCCTCTCGCACTGCCATCTCCACTCGTCTTGTTCATAGAATCCGTCGTATGTATTCGCACTTGAGACTTGTCATATCGTACTATTAGTGAGATTATGACGGCTAAGTAGTTCCTGTGTTGGATGAATCTGTATGATACATTTATACATTTCATAGTACTATCGAGATGTATGTATAATTATGTAGAGGACTAATACAATAACTCGACTATAGTGAACTTAGAAGCGAAATTTTATCGTGACTGTTTTGAAAATGCAAGCGCTCCTGTATGCAGACTGTGGGCTCGAAGTATGAATGCATATGGTCGTCGCGTCTATATTCTGTCACGCATTCATCTTACACGTACTCCTTGATTCTCTCTTCTGACATACGCTACATGCGTAAAATGTAGAAGGAGATGAAAAGAAGAAGACATAGAGACTAGGTGAACTGTAGTGCTCGAGTCGTATTTTTGTATCAGCGCATATGATAGATATGTGTACTGATCACTGCTATGGTAGAAAAATGCTCCTGAAACCACATCACATAGAATGGAGGTTAGCTGTGTGCGTACTAGGGTCGTGGGTTGGTTCTAGTGAATATCCGTTTCTTAGAATTAATGCTAGGCAGTATCATACTTTTCATGACTTCATCAAAATCTCTTTTAAATAATCGATGTGTAATAATGTGAATGAGCACTTCTATGAACTCCAAGATGTGTGTTAGATAGGATGTCAAAGCTGCAAGTGCATATGCAATTGAGTCTGAAAGTGACAGTGATAAAATATGTAGATATAATAATGAGAGTACACTCAGGTTGTATGCAGAATGTGTTGAGATGACAACGAGTGTGTTATTACTTATTGCAGTAGTTTGATGGTATGGATATGTTCAATGTCTAGGATTTGATTGATATTTCAATATTATGAATCTCTCAAAATACTAATGCGAGAAAAAAGAAATATATAAATTAACTAGAGTCGTTGAAAGAAATTATACCAAGATAATCCAAAATGAATTGACACAATGAGATCTAGCACAAACCATAAAAAAATACCATATAGAAATATAACAAAGCCCCGATATCATATAATCATAACCAGTCCCCATAAAATCCTAATAAAACATAAAAAAACATCACTCACTACATATATACAAGAAAAAAAATATCCAACGATCCACCCCACAATACAACACCCCCACCACCCACCCCACCAAAAATAAAAAAACAAAAAAACAAATCCAAAATAAAAACAAAAAAAACAAAAACCCAAACCAACCACCAACATACCCCAAAAAAAACCTCAAAAAAAAAATAAAAAAAAAAAAAAAAAAAAACAAAAAAAAAAAAAAAAAAAAAAAAAAAAAAAAAAAATAAAAAAAAAAAAAAAAAAAAAATAAAAAAAAAAAAAAAAACAAAAAAAAAAAATAACCAAACAAAAAAAAAAAAAAAAAAAAAAAAAAAAAAAAAAAAAAAAAAAAAAAAAAAAAAAAAAAAAAGAAAAAAAAAAAAACAAAAAAACAAAAAATAAAAAAAAATAAAAAAAAAAAAAAAAATAAAAAATAAAAAAAAAAAAAAAAAATAAAAAAAAAAAAAAAAAAAAAAAAAAAAAAAAAAAAAAAAAAAAAAAACAAAAAAAAAAAAAAAAAATATAAAAAAAAAAAAAAAAAAAAAAAATAAACCTAAAAAAAAAAACTAAAAAAAAAAAAAAATAAAAAAAATAAAAAAAAAAAAAACAAAACAAAATTAAAAAAAAAAAAAAAAAAAAACAAATAAAAAAAAATAATAAAAAAAAAAAAAGAAAAAAAAAAAAAAAAAACAAAAAAAAAAAAAAAAAAAAAAAAAAAACAAAAAAAAAAAAAACAAAAAAAAAAAAAAAAAAAAAAAAAAAAAAAAAAAAAAAAAAAAAAAAAAAAAAAAAAAAATAAAAAAAAAAAAAAAACAAAAAAAAAAAAAAAAAAAAAAAAAAAAAAAAAAAAAAAAAAAAAAAAAAAATAAAAAAAAAAAAAAAAAAAAAAAAAAAAAAACATAACAAAAAAAAAAATAAATAAATAAAAAAAAAAAAAAAAAAAAAAAAAAAAAAAAAATAAAAAAAAAAAACACACAAATCGTTATTATAGAAAACTTTCAATATAGTCTGCTGCTCTAATTTGGTATTCATTTTCATCATTTTGAGGATAGTTCTTTCGATATCGCTGCACCTACATTTTCCTTTCCAACGACATCTCCTATGTAGCTCATTATTGCGTTCACATCACCACTCCTTTTGTCATCATTTCTTTCCCATTTTCTCATTCTAACGCTTCAGGTTAAGACATGAGTTATTATACACGCTTCATTTTATAGGACCATTTTCTTGAAACATCTGTCATCACGGATATGTAATCGCATAAGTTCTATAATAAGATAATACAAATTAATAAGGTCAAACCATAACATTAAAGGCAAGCATAAGGATATATATAACATTTAAGCATGATATTTGTGCATTAATGCAATAACTTTAAAGACAACAATGTTTGAACTTTAATTTTTGCAAGCAAACGTTCTGAAGCATTAATAACCGCAAGTTCTGGTAGCAAAGTTCATATCAAATGATGGTTAGGGTTTGAAGATTATCCAATTCCATAGAACCAAACACTATGAACAAATGTTACCTTTTTTTAAAAATACAGGACAAAGTTTTGAAACAAATAATATGAAAATTAATCACGACACGTATCACATTCTAAGCCCATTGTATTAAAATCAATCTCGAACACATGGCCACTTCAAACGACACTTCATTGGCTTAAAATTCACTTTCTCTACCAGAAAGTTAGCGTGTTTGTTTGCCGCATTCGTTTAATCGAATTTATAGAAACCGTTTAAAGAATAGATGTAGAGTAAACACTATACTTACGACTATTCATAATCTAAAAATAAAAGATAAAAATCAGCATCTATAATCGTACATAGCTTTCAAAACACATTGTCATATTTTATAAGCACCAGTCCACTACGTCAAAACTATTAAAAACTAAAATATACCTAAAATTCTAGAAAACGTATTATATTTCAAGAAACTCCCAAAAAATTCAAACACAGTATGCAATCTATAAAAGCAAATACAAGCCAAAAATCTTCAATTGTTCTTGCGCCATCATATAAAATAAAATAAAAAGACATAATATATTGACGTACCTTTTGTTGGGTTTTTACAACTAATTAACCATTTAATTATCACGAGTACGCAGCGGAACATATAAACACGTATAGAATATGTAACGAAAAAGAATCAAGAGACGTGTGTACTTTAGCAATTATCGGAAACACCGTTCTTGAATATACGCGTGTGTTTGTATAATATAAATATTACCACGCAAAAACCCACCAAGATCTAAAAATAAGATCCCTCTATCTTTCAAACACACAATATTTCCGTTCGTAGCAACAATTAAGTATGTTAGTTATAGTAGTGATAAAGCTAATTAAACCACCACGTTCTTCACGAAATCAACTATTGAAACCTTTGTGGTTTCTCTTTGTCGAACAAGAACCAAAACCGAAAACCCTTGTGTGGGTTTCGGTCGATCGAGCAAGGAAGGAGATCGAGAACGAGAAGTTTTAGTGGTTATAGGTTTTTCAAGTTATGTGGATAAAAACTAATCACCATAAAGCCTCTTTTTAATAGCCACCTAAACTTGCTTGCAAGTTAGGCAATTCACCTCCTCTTGAAGATTAGGAAACTAATTGACTAAGGCTAAAAAAAAAAAATAATTTCCCACACTTTCTTTTTTCCATATTTGCATATAGTCCTTTATAACTATTAATGACTAAATTTAAAAAAATACTTCCCATTAAATACATATAATTATTTAATGCTCGTTTAAGCTTCTTAATACTAAATATATTACATTTAATATATTTACCATAATTGTTTTACGTATTAACGCGTGCGTCCCAGTAGGCTCGAATAACATTCCCGAACATATATTATTATATGTGGAAATCGTAGAGGGGGTGAATACGTTTTCATTTAAAAACTTAAAACGTTTTTTTATCAAATTATCGATCAAGTTGAACACAATATGAGAAGTGTGAATAAAATACATTATATTCCATTAGTACATCCAACAATTCCCAAACTCCTTCCCAACCATGTCATGGCAATATAAACGTAATCACAATACTAACTTCTATCCATAACACAATCATCATTCAAACAAAATAAGCAATAATCAACACACATATAGATCTAATGCTAATATAAATGTAAGGCGATAAGGTAAATAAAGATGTAAAGCGAAAGGTAAAAGAAAGTGCAAACCGGACACGATGATTTATAGTGGTTCGGTCACGAAGCTCCTCTTCTCCCTACTCCACTCCTTGATTACCCAACTCGAGAGTTACTTCACTAGTCAACAAGCTCCCTTCTCGGTGGAGAAAACCACACAACGTTGCTTATATTATTTTCCAACACTAAGCTAGATGTCGAGAATTAATCCTAGCTAGAACCAATCTATCACAACTTTTGTATTTTAAGGACTAAAATACTAACCGCACTACTTCACTACACATCACAACTTTACTTCCCTTCACAACTCCTCTTCACTTCACAACTTCACTTCACAACTTCTCTTTAATTCACAACTTCACTACACTTCACCTAGACACTAACAAGATCACCCTGATCTATCTAAACTCTTTACGATCACCACGATCTAACTAAACTTCCTATGATCACCACGATCTAACAACTATACACACCATGATCACCAGGATCTAACTATTATGCAAGTTTGGAATACATGGACTTGATCTATACATTGTGAATGTAAGACATGTCACGAATACACTAACTAAACTACATAACTTCGTATCTTAATGATAACGAGAGTTCTTCTCTTGCACTTGGAAGAATAAGGCTTGAATCATGGAAACAATGCTTAAGATTAAATGATCAAGATTGTATGTGATGTATTAAACTGATTTTTAAACAGAAAAGAATGAGTGAAAAGGTATGTGTTGAGAAATCAGTGGGAATAGTTCGTATTATAGGCAAAACTGGGGAGGTTTTTGTCTGGGCCAGCTCCCCTTAATTCAATATGCTAGGTATCCTTAATTCATTATACAGGTCCCCTCATATTTAAGGGGGCCGCCCAAGCTGGGACGCGCCCATTTTTGTCTTTTCTAGGGGGAGGTGTTTTGGAACATTTCTAGCCGTTTTTTTAGGCTAAAATTTGATTCAAAATATTATTTTGAATAAAACATTTCTTTTAAATGTAAAAATGTTTTGTAAAAGTTATAAAAATGTTTGTAACATTTTATAAAAAAATGTGAGGTTGAATAAAAATTCCTTTGATCATAAAATAAATTAAGCATTTATTTATTTATACCTTAAGTGATTTACATCGGGTGCAAACTTCGTAGAAGCAGACTTGAGACGTCGAGAGATGTTGTCATATGAATGCATTGATGATTTGTGATTACGAGTAACTTAAGAACTTTACGTTATGTGTTATAAGTTACATGGTTTTGTCATCACCAAAACATTGAAGAGAATGTATAAGATTTAAAATATGTATATTTTTCCAAACAATCTTCCCCATTTTTTATGATGACAAAAAATATAACTATAACTCATAGTAAGATGTATAGTTATTTGTTTACCTTCCTTTCCCCTTTTGTCAAAGCAAAAAAGGCGGACTCTTAGGCGAGACTTATTCTACACTTTTAATCCATTGACAAAAGAAGGCGCAGCTTGCATCATCAACAGTGAAGTCTATGCACCTATCACCCGTAGACTCATCCCTAGTAAATCTACTTTGACTCTCGAGCACCTCTTATCTCATTGCACTCCTATGACACTTTCATTCCATGTATATAGACTCTAGAGGATCCATGGATCAAATTTGTGGCAAACTCTTAACCTACATCAAGGGTTAGTTTCGCGCAACATAATATATATATATATATATATATATATATATATATATATATATATATATATTTATATATATTTTATAATATTTATACTATATATATATATATGTTATATAGGAGCAATATTAAAGGGTATGAAATCCAACAGTCACTTCTACTAAAACTAAAATAATTGGATCTTCATCAAGACCTCAGCTCACATATCCTATTGAAGTTCAAGTCCCTTAACTTGAAAGTCCATCACATACCACTCCAAAGCCTGATAAAGGAAAATGCATAGCTAGAGACACTGATGAATCTCCATGAAAGCTTATGCCAGCATCCAAAGAAGTTCGTCAGGATCCTGGTGCTCCAGTACTTATCCCTTTTGAAATAAATGGTAAGTTGTATCATCTCATCAACGAGGAAATTCAGGCTCATGTGAAACTGGAAGAGCGAAAGGAGAAAGCTACTCAGGAAGCAAAGTTGTTGGTACTCAGTAAGCCTAAGCTAATTAAGGTTGTAACATAAGTAGCCACTGAAGCTGGAGTAGATCAAAAATCTCTTCAGAGCTCAAGAAGGAAAAAGAGTTCAAAAAGAAAAGGATTGATCTATATAAATGGACTACCACCAGCAGACACAAGCCTAAAACAATCATTGATATTCTCATCCATCCAAACATAAAACATATTGTAATCATCAACAAAGGTAATGATCAAAGGAACTTTGATGTTCACAACCCCTTTAGGTTTGGTGGCTTTGGCATAACTGAATGGGATGAACTAAATGAAATCATTCCCAAGAAAAATAACAAAGTGTTTGGTGAACTGATGACATCTTTGGGAAAGAAGTATAAAAGACTAAAGGTGATTCTTGAAGAAATTGGAATTAACCGATCACTTCCTGCCCTTGAACAAGTTCCTTCCCTTTCATCTGGCTGAAAAAGGAAGGCACAAGAGTTGGAACCTGAGGTTCGCATCCCTGGGCTTGAATATAATAGAAGCCTTCCTAGAGGAGTTTAGTTTGTCAACAACAAAGTGATTGAATATCCTGAGCATGGAATCTTTTTCATAGATGTCTTTGGTGATCATGCCTTCCAAAGAATCAGTGACATTCATAAGGTAGATGTTGATACCTTGTTGAGCTACCTGGTGATGGCTACAAATATTAATACTCTTGAAAATCAAAGGTTTTGTGCAGTAATAAGGAGTATGATTGATAGTCACCTTGATAAGGAGAAGCTAAAGTCAAAGAGAGTCAAGCTAGAAGCCATTGGATACTCACTAAACTAAGTACTTTTGTATTTTTCTTGTTTCATCTTTTGTAATAGATTGCTAGGAACTTGTAATCCTCAGTCAATGAAGTACTTTAAATTTATCAGTATCCTTTAATTGCTTTCCAGATTCAGTGTAAGAAGAAGTTGTATTTACTCACTTATACTAAAAACACTTAGGCTATATTTATATCCAAATAAAGGGAGATTGTTGGGCCAATTCAGTGCCTAATGGTCTTTCACTTGGATTTGAATAGAAAATATCCTAAGTGTTATATAACCTTTAACAATACTAAGGTCACTGAGTGAACAGTCACTCAATGAGTTACCTTCAAGTGCTCAACCTGAGTCTATAAGAAAGACGCAACCATTCAGTGATGTATGTTACAGGAATCAAAACACCTTATTCGGAGGGACAGGGATGATCAAAGAACATAAGATGAACCATGGTGTTCTAGTGAGAGAAAGTAGAGAGGGTGAAATAGAACTATGTGTTTATTAGATTAGAAAAGAAAAATAATAATGAACTTCCACACCCCCCCCCATGGAGAGTCATGAGGGTATTTATAGGCTATACTAAAGCTAACTATACCTCGTTTACAATAATAGTCCTTGCGTTTAGCAGTTGGTCTCTAGCTAGTCCAATTCACGTGTAAGACGCCAGCTTTACAAAATAGTAAGGCTAAGAATCTCCCTACAAGATGGTGTCACACGTGAATTGGTTACAATGTTTCCTACAAGCAAAAATAAATTAAAATGATAAGAATGAAGTCCAATATTCCTTGAGATTGTCTTCAACGACCTTGATCTTCTTAAATACTCCAGCTTTATTTCTTTAGCTTGCAAACAAAAACACTGAATCTAGTTGAGTTTTAACTCTCTCCCAACTAGTAGGCTCTTTTTTCTTCAGCTCCCTCCCAAACTGACATCCCTGAGACTGATTAGAATTAATGCACTAGTCTACTTAGAGACCTCCTTTCTCATTTAGGATACACTATGGGAGGGATGATATCATCAACATCGTCTCACTTAGGAAGCATCCCAGTCTTGTGGAATTCAGCCAAAAACCCTGAAGTACACACTTTATCCCTTTCAACGAAGTTGAAACCGTAGCACCAAAATCAATTAAGTCCCAAAAATACACTTTTCTCCCTTTAGGAAAGTGATGGTATGAATTGCTACACCAAAGTCAACAAAGTCCCGAGTGTAAGCAATTTGTTCTTCAAACACGGATGTCAAAACGGTAACATCAAAGTAACAAGTTGAAGCACTAATCATCTCTGCGGACTAACCTCCGGCATATATTATAAAGCCTAGTCAAGTGAACTTATTGTGTGTCCTTGGTGTACACACTTCTCCCTCTATGATGATGACATCTAAAGGAATCATCATACTCATGTGTACATCAAATCCCAACTAGAACTGTTTACTTAGCATCATAACCCGTGATTGCATAAGCAATACACTGTGAGAAGATGTCGAATCATACTCTCTTTATAAATCTCTCTTGATCAACTCGATCTAAATCCCCTTATCTATTCTGTCGGCTAATACTGATGACCACTGATGGAGACAACCCGATGAAACAAACCCGAGAATGAAGCAAAATCCCAAGTTTGTGACTTAATCTTGTACTATACGTGTGACGAAGAGTGGTGCAGAGGAAAATCTCGAAGTACCATATACTCACCTAAAAGTATATAAAAAATACAACACCTCTTGAAAAACTCCTCAATTGCGTTAGACACTAAGTACTACAATGTAACTTCTTAAAGTGATAGCTATAACCCGTGAGTACTACAATGTAACTCCTTACATCAGGTATAACTAGATAAATCAAGTCTTCATCACAAACCGTATATGCCCGAACAAGTCATCTTTGTTGTAGAGGTAGAAGTAATCGAAGACGAAATAAGTACACTCCCTGAGAAATCATACTTTAATCCCAAATAAGTAACATTGGACAAGAACGCCGTAGTCATAAAAATTCAATAATAGCCATTAAGAGTGAAGGTGGATTTTGATAAAAATTGTTTTTAGATTAATGTATTGTATTTGTTGTGTTGTTGTTCGTGATTTTTAATGCATTTTAATTGTTAACGGATATCAGCTTAAAAAATATACCATATTAACGGCCCGTCCAAGTAATAAAACCCGGTCATTTATACTTTACCCAACAAGAAATGATTTTTATACTCGACTCTATCCGTTAACATGAGCTAAATTTACATAAACCATAAGCATTTGTTTTTCCCCACTATATCATAACGCAACCCAACTCTAATTATGTTCGGCCCACATCAACAATAATACTCGGCCTGCTAAAACCACCAGCCCAACACTTATCATCACCCTCAGCCCAACCTTTTAAGAAGGATTATAGAGAAAAAAAACCCGCCTATCTCATACCAGGCCCAACCCACATTTTAGCAATCCCTAAAAATTAGAGTATAAGACATAGCAACCTTAATACAATCAGAGTTAACCCAAAAAAATCACACCACATTCCAACCGTGTTGGGAAAAACAAGTCAATCGGTCAACGTACTGCTAAGCAAAAGGTCAAAGTACTGCTAAGTAGAAAGTCAAGGTACTGCCAGTCAAAGATCGAAGTACTGCCGTGGATAAAGGAATCTTAAAGGATTATCATTTAAAAATTGGTTATGTTAGTAATTATCTTGTAACAGTTAGTTAATGCTTAGTATTGATTAGTGGTTATGTCATACAGGAATGTACATCTATAGAGGTTATCCCTTATGTTTATAAAGGATCTCTAGGAAGATATTAAGAGATATAGAAAAACACGAGTTAAGAATTATTAGTATTGTATTAGGGATCTGCAATTTAGGCAGATTCAAAAGAGAATATAGAATCGTCTTGAAGAAACCTATTGTGTGTTCTTCTTATAGTACTCGCCAACTTGAGTTAGATAGTTCGACAGTTATCAGGGTTTCATAAAGGAATAACGATGCTACAAGTGGTAATAGAGTTGTGAAGAGACCTCTGAGTAGAAGAACGTTTAATCAATCGAAATCTTCTTAACTCACTAAAGTGTCTGAAATAGACCTATCTCCCCACCTCGTCCGTTATGCACTTAGTATCCCTATAATCCAGAAAGGTGAATATGACCTATGGTCATGAAGATGGATAGTGTTAGGATCACATAAATGGACCCAAACAAAGAAGCTTCGGTCACTCGAAGTTACAAGACAAAAGTCTAGCTCGAAACGACTATGTTATTTAATCGGTATTATTATGTTTAAGGGCCCAAGGATGTAAAAAGCAAAAAGAAGCCTCCAAAGGCAAACTTATTAGTATAAATATCCTTGTTTAGTCCAAAATTAGGTTGCTTTCCATTTCATTTTATATTAGGGTTTGTAGCAACTTTTTTGTATCCTTTCATCAAAAGTTTTTATATGTTATATTTTATTGCCATGATCTTGTGCTTAATACCAATGGAATGATCTAGGGATCTACCTGAGTATATCAATATCATGATCACATACCCTATGGGAACTAATCACCAATGGAAAAAACCACAATGATCCTGATTTCACAGTGTCTGCACAATATTCACTTGAGTAATGCAAGAAGAAACCATGAGAAGGTAATATAATGTTTCTGCCATACCTGATATACCATCTTCTAGTTTTTCAATGATGCTGTAGATGCAAGCATCTTTATGGTAAAGCCATTAAAGCAAGATTTGGAGGCAACGAAGCATCAAAGAAGATGCAAAAGATCTGTTAAAAGACAACAATTTGGGACATTTATATTAGATCTAGGAGAACTAGATTTAACATTGAAAGTATCAGCATATTTTAGATGCTTGAAGTAATGATGCTACGGTGACATTGAAGATGAAATTTGAAGTTTCTAAGAAGCTACATCTGTGTGGCATGTAGTGGCTACATAATTTCGGGGACACCTGGATTAGACGAGCTTAGACTTTGATGATTCTACATAACTTAAGTGTATGAAGATGAATTGAAGGGGTGTCTCAAATTCTTGTTCACCAAACATTGCTTTATGTCCACCGAAGTCAAGGGCATTACTGAAACAAAGTACTGCTGAACCAAAAAATATCCCAAAGATATACACAAGTGCCTCAGCAAGGTCACCACTGCTCTAACTTGCTTCTCCACTAAGATGAACATCTTATGTCCTTTTTTTAACAAAGCTCATGGCCTACAAATCATGCTGATGAAGACTGTTACAAATTGGATGAAGTGCTATGGAAGAAATTGAATTCAGGTGGAAGCTGGCTATGATAACTACAAGGATAAGGAAGCTTATGAGGAAGACAGGAAGCCCACTTGATATTCTCAAGCCAAGGAAAGGGAACTTTTGACAATCAACGATTGGTATGTTTTAATTGTCAAACAGTTGGTCATTTTGTACGAGAGTGTCAGATCGTAAGTACCAGGAAAACAGAGCAAATGTCGTAATGAAAAGAGGATTGTGGCTATTGAAGATTCAAATCATAAGCTGGCTGGACAACAGACAAACAATGAATATATTGATTGGACAAAGAATTTGATGCAGAACACAGTGACATATGCTATGAGTGGCACTGACGCGGATTGAACAACGATGTTTTTTTTTTTTAATTGGAGCATTGAGTTTGATGCCAGAGCATATGAACTTTGGACAAGTGGACTTTGATGATTTTGATGGAGCAACAAAGCATGATGATGCCCTAGTATCTTAGTTTGATGGTATAACCTCAGAGGGCAATAAGAATAAGATCTCAAGACTATGTTCATTGAAGTGGATGCTCTTCGGACGTTGACAGGAGGACAAGGACAGTGTCTGATTTTAAAAGCGTCTAAGGTAGTTATGTGGCTTTTGGAAATGCTCTAAAAGGTGAAGAATTGGGAAGGAAACATTAAGACATCATGCTTAGACTTTGAGAAAGTTAAGTTTAGTGGCGGAGCTCACGTTTACTCTTTATCTGTTTCTCAAATCTGTGATAGACGACAAGTTTCTTCACAGATAAAGAATGTCTTATCTATCTCCAAAGTTCAAGTTGTTGATGAGACTGGTAATTCTTAGAGTCCTAGAACGAATGATGTTCTAGTCTGGATTAAAAGAACATTTTCCTCTCTGGAGGGAGTAATTGTTTAGTTGCAAAGGAACAAATGATGAAGTTGTTTTATGGCCAGAAGATTGGGGATGTAATTTCTCAAGAACATTAACATTGGTCAAGGCAATTGGTTAAAGGTTTATCCTCAAGACATTAAAGATTGATCATTTTTCGTGTCTTGGCATGTCAACAAGGGGGAAAACAACACAGGCTTCTTGCAAAAAGGGTTAAAGAAAGAACTATCAGAGAATTTAGAATTGCTACCACATGGACTTATTTGGACTGTTTCAGTAGAGAGTAATAACAAGAAAAGTCTGCTTGGTGGTCATGTGATGCAGCAATTCAGTTGGGGTTTTTCTGGCCTACAAGGATCCGAGCATATTGTTATGATTCATGATCTGATTGTGGGTTGGAAAACAGGCTAAGTCATAAAGTAAGTCCAATCAGGTGTGACACTGGAACAGAGTTAAGAATCAATAATGAATGAGTTTTGTGCTAAGAAATGGAACAGAGAGACATATTGCATTGCATGGATTCAGCTAAAATGGTGTTGCAGAAAGAAAGAATAGGGATTCATTGAAGTGTAG
The DNA here is from genome assembly GCA_026074375.1 of Tanacetum coccineum. Classification (NCBI taxonomy): domain Eukaryota; kingdom Viridiplantae; phylum Streptophyta; class Magnoliopsida; order Asterales; family Asteraceae; genus Tanacetum; species Tanacetum coccineum. The sequence goes on along the minus strand of BQNB010021402.1, from coordinate 45,965 downwards.
AATCACATGATAGCAGACTCACTTATATATTCTAATTTTTGGGCTGAAGCAGTAATACAGCTTGCTATGTGCTTATAGAGTTTTGGTGACTAAACTCAAAAGAAGGAACTACCTATGAAATTCGTGATGGACGATCTCCCAACCATCGTTTCATGAGACTTTTGGATGCTATTAAAATATGAATCACACTAGATCAAATGGGAAGTTTGATGGCAAGTCGACGAAGGGTATCTTGCTGGGTTACTTCTATAGCAGCAAAGGTTAGCGTCTACAACGGGTAACAAGAAAGTACAGGAATGTATTATGTCTTTTTTCTTGAGAATCGGAGGACTCAAAAAGGACAAAGGTCTGATTGGTATTGTTTGATCTTGACCTTCTAAACTCTTTGATGAACTTACCATACTGTTAGGACAAGAAAATTTATGCTGATACCGGAGACAAATTTTCACTTTGGATGATGTTAACGATTTAGATGACAAACAATTCATTGTTCATACAGCTTGCCTACTGCATCAGAGGTAGTAATTGGTACAAAGAAGTTCCATGTCTCTGGAAGAAAGTTTACTGATGAGCTTAAGGAGTTTGATGATCAGAATCTATTGCCAAAGTATAATGATGATCAAAGGATTGCTTTTGAGGGAAAAGAGGGAATATCTATTGCAAGGGAAAAAAGAACATGTCAACAGTACTTTTATTTCTTAAAGTATGTAATACACCTTCTTAAAGTATGGAATCCATACAGACTCTGTGATGATATCCAAATATTGGTATTGTCTCTACAATTTTTTGATGTGAGGGAGGGGAGTAGCTGAACAACAAATGGATTCTACATGATGTTCTCTATCCTACGCTAGAATTCATAAGAGTCATCCTCAGTCAAATTAATGCAAAAAGTACTGCCGGAGTTCCACACGAGAAAGCTAAATGAAAGTATTCTGACAACACAAAGCTTGCTGTCTTTCATATACAAGCCAAAACGAAACTAATCACAAAGATAGCAAACATGCTTGTTTGCTTGCTTTTATTAAGAGGAAACAAGAAAGTCTCTCAAGTTTAGCAGATGAAGTTGGGTTGAAGCGATGCAAGAAGAAACTGCTTCAATTCTAAGCTGCAAGGACGGTATGAGGGTTATGTGACTACAGAAGGCAAGTGGGTGATTGGAACTAAATGGGTTTTTAGAATACAAGAGAGATGACAGGGGTACTATTATCAAGAACTAAGCACGCTAGTTGCACAAGGGTTAAGAAGAAGAAGTTGTGGGACTTAATGATGAAGAGTTTCACAGTTGCCAGGAATTGAAGCTAATCTGACTCTTTTGGAATTTGCATCTTTCTGGGCTGATTTGTCTATAGATGGATGTTCAAAGAGTGCAATTTATATGAATCACAGAAGATGTGTGTGGGATGTCAAACAGCCTCCGGTTTGATAGATCCTGCTCATCCAAAACCAAGGTTACAGAGTTCGTCAGGCACTTTATGGCCTGCTTCACGCACCCAGAGCATGGTATGAGATTTTCACTTTTCTTTTTGAAACATGGATATAGGAGAGGGGCTATTGTAAAACTCAGGCTTTATTAACAGAGGGATAGAAAGAGATATCAGTGTGTAAGGTTTATGTTGATGATATCATATTCGGGATTACCATGTCATTCTCTGGTGAAGGAATTTGAAGTTCTTATGCCACAAGGAATTAAGATGAGTTCCATGGGTGATCACTTTCTTTTTGGGGCTTAAGTAGCAAATTTTACTGGTATTTTTCTAGCTCAAGACAAATATGTGAATGACATTCTCAACAAATTGACTTTAGAAAATCCGCAGCAAGGCATCCACACCTCCATTGAAGTCTATAAATCTCTAGGACAAAGACTGAAGTAAGGAAGATGTTGATGTACATCTTTATAGGTCTATGATTGGGTGTTCATGTATTAATGCTTCAGACCAGACTAATGTTTTGTGTTTGTTGTGTGCAAGATTAAAGTCATCCAAGGTTTTATTAAATGACTTTCAAAGGATCTTTAGGTCCCTCATACATAACCTAAATTAGGGTTTATGGTTCCTAAGGACTCTCTTATCACTTAGAAGCTTTTTCGATAGTGATATGCTGGACACATTATGTTAGGACGATCAACTTAGGAGGATGTCAATATCTTGGAAAGAAAAGATGGTCTCTTGCAATGCAAGAAACTAACAATTGTGGCTTTCTCTTACAGAAGCCGAATATGTTGCAGTGGCAAAGTTGTTGTGTAGTGTATTTGGGATGCCAATCAACTACTAGATTATGGATTTAACTTTCTTGAAACACTGGAAAATCATATTAGACAATGAGTGACACCATTTGCATTGTGAAGACTCCTGTTTTTCACCAAAGCGCCCAAGCATATTCAGCTTCGAATACTTCATGCGAGTTGTTATGATGGCAAAGGAATTAATGTGGTCAAGGTTCAATTATGATGACAATGTAGCAGATTTAATCACAAAGGCTTTGACTTGGAAGATATAACTTTTGGTGGTAGATTTGGGTGATGACCATAGTATCTTAAGGGGGTGGAATCACATAGTAAAGTACTGGTGATAAGTTAAGTACTCGGTTATGGTTAGAATTGATTGTTCTGGTGCCTTTACGACTTTGAGGGGTCGGATATGAATGATTTTTAGAGGTTTTGATTATCTTGAAGAGATGTTTGCAAGGTTTGATGGGTTGTTAGCATAATATGAGTTGGAATTTTTTTTTTAAGTTCGAAAAAGTATGTTAGCAATCACAGTATGTTGTTAGGGAAAGTATGTTCGACAACAAGTAGTGTCTAACGTTGGTCACGGGTCAAAGTCGTTTTTGCGATAAACGTATTTTAACGGTAATTATTAGTTCACCAAAAATATATAAATATTCAACTGAATTGCATTTTTTTCTCACTTATCTTTTTATAATTACTTTTATATTAAACCTCGACGCACTTATATTTCCCTTCAAATGGCAAAATTGACTTGTAACAAACACACTGATTGCGTGTGTGGAAAGAAGGGCAGAATGCTGAATTTTATCAAATATGACTTTCACATGGCTTATTAACTATCGTTGTTGGTTGATTTGATTTTATTGGTCATGGCTTCAACAATTTTGGGTACGCTCCTTCACAAGTGATCAATGACGTTACTCCAACGTGCCAAGGTAGTGGCAAGAGATTTTGATTTTGAAGAAACATTCGAGACTTGATTCCTTTGTGATGAAAATGGAGTGATTTGCTTTCCCAATGGCAAGTTTTGGGACTTGCTCTGGATATTGTACGAGGGTAATTAGCAAACTCACTTTCTTAAACCTCTATTTTGACACAGTGGAGTATTTATTCATGTTTACTCATGTTTAAGTCTAAGAGATTATGGGAACAATTTGGGACACACATAGCTTATGCATCTTGTAGGTTAGCCATAAACCAAACGTTTAATTTCTCCTTGATGATTTAACCGAGGATGCTAGGACATATTTTCAAATGGTACACTTTTTTATGTATTCCTAGTTTCGTTCAATTGTTTTTGAACAAGCAGTTAGAGGGAGTAGAGCACCCTCAGGTAACTTTTTACCCTGCGTTTACTTCCTTTAGGTTTTTACTTCATGAGGAAAGGCATAGTCATTAGTTCTCGTGTTAGGATTACACCTTTGACTTCCATTAAGTTAGAGGTAGTAACAGCTGGCAGAGGAGGAAGATCATAGTACTAAGTCTCATTCTAGGGCTTGCAAGTTTGTAAGGGATGTCACGGCTCATCCAATCAAAGTGGCTGTATTTCTCAACGTACTGCTTGTTTCAAGGTATGCTCACTTCATGGTTTGTACACACTGATTCTGATGCAGTCAGGTATGATAACCTTTACACGGTAATGCTGCATGTCAAGGTCACTGCTATCTATTTTCTAAATCTCAATCGATTATATCCAAGATGCGTCTCAAAATTGGAGGTGATGAGGGACTTTTGATCTATATGCTTTGAACAGGAGTCAGAGAATCAGAGGCCAAACCTTCTCAAGTAAACAAATAATCAAGGCTCAAAGCCAAGTCAAGAAACTGTCACAATTAGGTCAGCGTGGTTTTCTGCATCATGCTTTTGGGGTAGAGATAAAACCTTTTAAGAAGCAAAGTAGACGAAGAAAACGAAGCATAAGAAGAAAGTGTCTTCAGTCAAATTGGGAGAATAAGGACTAAAGGAACTTGTCTAAAGAGAAATGTTCAAGAAGAGATACATCAATCCTATCTTGATGATTTGTTGTAAGATGTGTTTTACTCTGATTGAAAGATAAATGATGAGACTGAAGAAGTTACTATGAGGAGGCAAAGAGCTCTAATGTAAAGATGGAGAAAACAGAGAATGGATTTGGAGAAACTCAAAGTACTGTAGAAAGTGTATTTACTAAGGGACCTATATTTGAAGAGAAGAGGTCTTCAATCCCATGTCCCTTCAAGTTATGGAATCTGGAAGTAAAACTAAAAGTTGCTGAAGTTTTGTTGCTATTTAGACAGGAGGTTTCGAGCATTCAGGTCATACACTTCAATTCACTCAACACATTCAAGTACTGACTGGAAGACAAAGGCAAAGGGATCTTTGTAGAAGAACAAAAAGAAGAAATTAACTCTTTCAACACATCAGGAGCATTGGAGATACAAATGATGAGGCGGTGCTAGAAAATTCAAGCTGAAGGGTTGGCAGAGAAGAAAGCAAAAGGTTTTGCAGATTGACGAAAACAAAGCAAAGACCCTCTCTTTGAGGGGAACTCTTTCTTTGCTCAGAAAGAACAAAATGATGAATTTTTATAGGTCAAGGATACAAAAAATTTGCACAAAACTTAAGTATCCACAGATGAAGGATTGTATTGGACAAAGTTCAAGCATCTATTAAAGACTCTTTCAAAGATTTATAATGGGAACAGAGAAAAGAACCTGAGGATGTGACGGAAAGAAGAAGCAAAAACGACTATAAAGGAAAAAGGATCGCTAAATTGCTGAAGACAGCATCTAAGAAGCTAAATTTGAGAAAAGAACAAATGAAGAGCTTAGATATATCTTAGGGTTGTAGCTTTGAAAAGAATGCCAAAGATAGGAGTATTAGAAGGTATCTCAGATTACAGAGCTCCAAAGTTATTGATCACCTAATGGAGAGTATCTCATCATTCAAGAGCAAATGATCACTTCCGGGTTTTGATACTCTTATGGAGATACTCATGTCTTAGATCCGAAGTTTATTATCACTACTATCTGAGTTGTTGAAGACTATTACTGAGCAATTCCTCAACGGCTTTAGGTATGATGCTTCAGGTGATTCAACATTTTTTGGGAGACGGTTGAATCCAGTGATGATGACTTCTGGAAGGATCAAGAAGAATGGGAAATCCATAAGATGAAGGTTTCATGAATCTTAGAGTGCATACATAGAGATAGAAGTGGCATTTTTTATGATTCAATCTGGAGAAAGAAGCTATCCTCTATCAAGCGATGTTGATGATAAGGATGCTAGATATGGCAGGAGTTGAAGATGGAAAGTAGGACACGCCATTACTTTGATACATCTGTTCATCTTGTGGACAACTGAAGATGGTGACAATTCTTAAACAACTGGTATGATTTATCAAAATTTTCTTTATATATATATCTTACTTTGATAAACAGACTTAACTGTGAACAAAGCAGTACTTTGTTTAAAGTACTGCTAGTTTAAAACAAACAGTACCTTGTTGAAAGTACTGTTAGTTAAAAAGACGTTTATTGAAATATTGTGAAGATTGAGTGTGGCAAAAAGGTTTAAGGACAAATATTTGAACATCAAAATGTTTTAAGGGATTGAGTGTGGTTAAACCAACAGCAAATGGTATTCAATGCAATGTTTACAAACAAAGAATTGGATAGTACAAATCAAACAGTTTTGTAAAGACATCTAAAAACTGTTGATGGTTGTAATTTACAAATAAATTGGTATGGTGATCATAACCCAGGTATTAACTGAATTATTGGTACTCAAAGCAAAGGTTTTTTGGTAAAGCGAACTCAAATCCGTTGTAGCTTTAATAGTTTGCTCAAAACTATATGGTCCTCAACTCCACACAATGTTTATTCAGAAGGTTGGTACGTCCTGGCAAAGGCTACAGTAAAGACTAATCAAATCCGTTTATGGCTATAATGATTCACATACGTCATATCAGTATTCAACACACTAGATTTCATGTTTGAGTGATGATGTGGTTTCAGTTCACGCATGGATTATTACTTTTCTAGGTTACCAAGATAGGATTGCAAGAGTATATGGCTACTTGGTAAAGGCTCATAAAAAACATTGCGTTGTGCGAAGACATGTTGCTGAGAAGACAATCTGTTTGACGCAAAGACAAGATTTTTGAAGGAAAAGTTTTATGCTTCAGATAGAGTATCATTTCAAGATAATCAAAAGATAGTGTTTTTATAAAGGATACTCGCTCAAAGGAAAAAGTTTAAAAGATAAAGGTATTACTGCTTTAGGTCAAAAATAGACCTGATGTGTTCAAAGAAGACAAACTATCAAGATGAAACTTGAAGTTCAAGAAGTAGATACAAGGTAGGGGAGGTTGTTGGAAAAAAATGTCAAGCGGTACGTACTGCTAAGCAAAGGTCAAAGTCCTGCTAAGTAGAAAAGTCAAGGTACTGCCAGTCAAAGATCAAAGTACTGCCGTGGATAAAGGAATCTTAAAGGATTATCACTTAAATGGTTATGTTAGTAATTATCTTGTAACAGTTAGTTTAATGATTAGTATTGATTAGTGTTTAAGTCATACAAGGATGTTACAATTACTAGAGTTATCACTTATGTTTATAAAAAGGATTTTAGGCACGATATTAAGAGTATAGAAAACAAGAGTTAAGGAAATTTTAGTTTGTATTAGGGTCTGCAATTTAGCAGATTCAAAAGGTTATAATAGAATCGTTTGAGAAATTATCTGTTTGTTCTTCTTAAGTAATGCCAATAGATTTCACATTGTTGACAGTATTATCAGTGTTTCATAAAGGAATACGATCCTACAAAAGTCCTGATGTGCTGTCGTGTAGGGTCAATTATTTAATTATCAAGTTTTAAATTTATATTTAGCCGACAAACCAAAAACAATACTTTAACGAGCAGTGTACCCGGTCAAGATAGAGTTTCGCGGTAAGTAGGGTGTCAAACACTAAGATATGGGGGGGTTTAGTATTTTATCAGTATTTTAATTAGTCTATTTACTGGTTAAACCTATGCTATATACGTTGTCTAATGATATGGGGGGGTTTCAGCCTGAGAGACTGGCATAGGTTTGGTGGAGACAAATATCAATTCAATAAACAATAAACACAAAAGAAGAAAATTAGAAGATAGAAAAACGGTACAAGCCAAATGATAGAAAATTGTATTAGCCATATTAAATCCAGTTGAATGTCGATTCGTTTGTTTTAATGCAATGATTTACTTATCTCGAAGCGGCATATCATTCTTAAGACTTAGGCGGGACATCATCCTAAGGATCGAACATGGATTTACTCTGTCCAATTAACGATTGCATAAAGCATCCTTTAGTTTAATTATAATATATCTTAGGGAATCAAAGCAACAGTGATCCTGTTAAAACCCTAGCCCAACAAAACTTTACCCACTTATTGTTTGACGGTGTTTTGTATTCTGGTAGTCCACTATTTAAATCTTTATCAGTTAATTAAGAGCATGATTGCTGAAACATAAACGGGTCACCTACCGGTCCAACTAAGCTCATAATTCAAAGACAAAGACAGAACGTTATTTATGATCCTATTGGTCCGGTAATATAAAACACGATATGGAGAGCTATCCCGGTATCTAGATTACTTGGTCCATATCACTAGATCCAGTTGAATGATGGGTCGCATATTCAAACACATAAACAAGTATGAGGTGATAAACATAATTAAACAATTATAAATTAAGAAATAGATTTTAAAACAAACCAAACATTGAACTTTCATTAAGATGGCTAATACCCAAGGGTATTAGCCCACAACCATTGTAATTATAAAAGCCGTAATTCAAAATGAAAATCGAACGATAAAGAGAGTAAAAATTACATGATGTCTTTATGGATTCATGATAATGCTTGACTTTGGTGGATGATCTTTCTTCTAAAAATTATCTTCAATGTAGTAATGGTATAAAGAATTGATATTGCACATGAAAACTCGGATTTTGTGGTCTTTATTTATAATGTCTGAAAAAGACTCGATACGCCATATCTGGCTAGGTCGATACGGCGTATTAGGCTGGATTCCTTGGAGTGTACACTACGTTCTCAATCAATCAGTGATATCATTCCCAATTTACTTGATTTACTATATCTTCGAATAGTTATCATTCATGGTACGGTGTATGAAAGAAGTCGAACTAGTAGTGGGATATTGGACAAACCGTTTTTCTTGTCGATGTTCAGGTGATATGCAGTCTCATTTTGGTGGTTAGAGTATGTAGTCAAAAAATCAGCATTCTTCAAATGTCTTCGTTTTAGCTCATATATGCGCCTTTTAGCTTGTTTCACAAACACTCCTGAATTATGATTTATCAATTTAAAATAATTTAGTGAAATTGACTTGTGTTTTGTGCCCTGAAGTAGCACCCCAATGTTACCATTCCGCTGCGTTGTCCTGAATTTCGGGGGTGTTACATCATTCGTGTTTAACCAGCGGTTAGGATGAAGAACGATATAGGGTAGGGTGCTTCTAACTTTCACCGAAAGTCGTCATCCAACAAGGCAGCTGAGACATGCATACATGGCCGTAACGACGGAATAGACATGCACGCTCGTACAAGTCCTCATTCGAGTAGACACTAAGGTTAGTTGCTAAGAAAGGGAAGCAAAATGGGTGTTAGACAAAATTTACGAAACAAATAGATTAAGCCAACAAATAAGGTACGGTTACTAGTAACTTTCCCTCGACCGTTCCATGACAAAGACTCGAACATATAGACAAATGCCTCGATCATAGAAATGACAAAGACAACCTAAGTTGGCATTCCCATAACGGTCAACTTCCCTTACATCCCGCTCTTTACATACTTTTACAGAATAAGTTGTGATATCGGCCACTTTTTACAAGACTTTACATCGTTTATTTTTGTAACGTATCAACGAATAATCGATTCTTCCAAGTAATTCTTTTGGTATAAACTTCTTTTGAACCGACTATTTTTCTTCATTCTCTTTTTTTTCAATTCATCATAAATCTCAGTTTTATTTCACCGTCTTCACTATCATAATTCATCTGGATAATCTTTTCCTTGTAACACTTCTTCTTCGGACATGATTCATAATTGTAAAAGTAGCGAAACTTATGAGCTGCATATTTTTCCCATTGCATTGTGCAATTTCCTGACCATTACAGAGATAGAAAAATTTCACTTTGACACTGGAAATACAAAACTTTACACGAAAGAAACTAGGAACTTTGATTAAAATAGGATTAATCTACACGGTAGGCTAAGGTGCAAAGGTGTAACGGAACATATAATATGGTGTAGAAAAAGAAAAGAATAGCTCAACAGGTTGTTTTAGGGGATTTACTCTAAAAATGACAGTAATCAAAGGGTTACACGGGATCTAACTAACCAGTATAGTTAGTTAATTTACGACATGTAGGCTATTTGGTTTAATCCTAGAAATTTATTAGTTGAACATGTTCCTCCATCAAAATCTATAGTACTCATCATTGCAGTCTTGAGTGATATATCAGGCCAAGTTCTAAAGTCCACTACATCACCGGCACACTCATAATTTTATGGAATTGTTAGGTAAACAATTGGAAACGGAATAGAATTAATTCTCTCAATATGTATCAACGCTTATAGTGCACTAGGTAATGTAACTAGTGATTTTTACAAAAGTTGTGCTAAAATTTTTTAAATTTGGCCTATTTTTAAGCACTTTGCATGTTATTTTGTAAACAAGAAGACAAGTACATTCTAATTCTCCATCCCCTACTTAAATTATACAGCGTCCTCATTGTATAGATAAAACAATTAAATAATAAGGAAAAATAGAATTAGAACGAAAAACTCCCTGATGTTTTGCTCGTGATAATTCTCCAAGATGAGTTCTTGAGCAAAAAGTGTGTCGACTAGGGCTTCAGAATGCCCGGATAAGTTCAACACATGTCCTTTTCAGAATATACATATCATAGTTTCAGCAAGGTCTTGCATAAAAGATTAAAAGACAAGTGCAATTTTTATCTTGCTACAATGGTACAGGAAAACAATTAAACACACAACTGTATAAGGATCAATACGCTGTATCTCAAACCCTATGATACGTCGTATGGTTCTTGTAAAAACAATTAAATACTTGGAAATTAAATATTTAGTTTTTAAAATTGATAACGTCCAAACACATCTATATGCCGTATCTAGAGGGGGTCGATACGCCGTATAGAGTGTCTGGGAAGACAGACTCATGCAACAAACAATTAAAATGACCGGGTTGTCTCCCGAGAAGCACTTTTGTTTCAGCTGATCTTTAAGTTCGACCTTTTTCCTTCTCCTATTTCTAGTAATGGTTTTGGGATCTTGAACTTGTAATCAATTGATGAGCTGTGTTGCTGAACTTACTACTAGTCTTGATTCTGTCACACACAAATAAACCGAGATCATATAATATATCAAAGGGAAATTGGTAATCAAAGTTTCATAAGTGTAATATACAGAACAAATCCACAAAAGATAATAATCAAAGGGAGTAAAAGGAAGAGATCAAGGGTCGGGCTGGTCATTGGTATGAGGGGCTGCGAAGGTGCTGGCATCGCCTGACCTGGGTCTGATACGTCTCTGGTAGGGCATCTGTAAGCTACCGATAAAGGTGTTATCGAATGCCTGATATGTAAGGCCGCTAGCGTCCATGAGCTGTGTCATGCAGCTGATCAGCCAGGTGGAGACTCTAGACTGCTCGGTAGTAAAGCTCTTAACAACTCCTCGCAAGCCTACAACATCATGTCATAAATCATGCATCTCCTCCTCGATCCTCTCAATCCTCTGTGACATAGTCCGGGGCTGAGGAGCAGGTGGAGGTGGCGAAGGTGCATGTGCTAGTACTGGAATCTCCTGAGCACCCTCGTCGACTGCCAGACCAGCCGCAACAACCTGCTGCCTCTCTGGTCCCTGGGCTACCCAAGCTCATGTGCCTCTATACCTCAAACAAATGTTGAGCCTCCCAAGCTCATGTAAATCAATCAACATGAGCTCTCGGGTGACTACCTGCAATCCCCTCAATCCCTCATTATTGACAAGCCCAAAATGCATGGCCAAACGCCCAATGAAGTGCCCTCCTGACAACCTAGCCCCGCTCTTCCTCCCTTCAGCTTGCCTAAATAGATACTACGCTAATAGATGTGAGATGTTAGTAGTCCCTCGGTCCATGTTGTAGAGATAGAAAAGATCAACACCGATCACCTTCTCAGGTGCCTGTCCCCTACCAGAAATATTGTAAGCTATCATCCTATGGCACAATCTCCTCACAGGGTCTCGAATAAGAACATAAGAAAGGGCGGGTCCCAAGAAGTCTTTGTTAGACGAGATCTCAATCCAATAATCCCTAAGATCCCCCTTATCGGGGATCAATCTATCACTACCATCCCAGTAGGCTTCAAACCCAGCCTCTGCCATCTCTTACTCAGTGTGCAATCTTAATGCCAGAATAAACCGCCTCTATGTCATCCTCCTCCTAATACCTCCTAGCTGAAAACATAGTGTATCGGCAACATCCAGTCCCATCTGTGTATCACTTATCCTGCAAGTACCGAGAAACTCCAGATGGAACTGGCAGACTAACGGCGCTCAGATCCAAAACAATCTCCTCCAAGCATGACTCACAAATACCTGCTGCCCCTCGCCCCCAGTATACACCATCCTCAACCTCACTACCAAATCCTGCCTTATCTCGGGAGTCAAACCCGCAAAATCTAACACATGTACCTAGTTAACCGGTCTACTCCATATTTTCTTGAGCCTCTGATCGTAACTATGTACAATACCCTCATCGTATCCATCTACATGGTATCTGAGCCATGGGTGTCTTAGGTCACGGTGTGGTAATGGTGCTATATCTGCAAGAAAATTGAATCAGTACACAGAGTAATGAGTCTTTTAACGGTTTTTTTTAGGGTTGATACGGCGTATTCAAAGAAGGATACACCGTATGTAAAGGTTTGAGGTCAATACATCGTATTTATACAAGAGGATACGGCATATGGGAGTTAAAACATAGAACCCTATATCAGTTCAATATGCTGTATTCAATTCATTGTATACGTCGTATTGAGGTTTAAAATTTGGGTAAAAATTGAGGCAATACGTCGTATCCATGTTACGTGGATACGCCGTATTGCTTCTGCAGTTTAAAATCGAAAAGGGGTTTTCCCTTATTTTACCCAATTTAACCCAATTATATTAACAATACTATTATTCATTGAGTTCCAGTATCCATAAAAGGAGGGGGCATATAATAGTCATACGGTACGAACCCTAAATTCAAAATCCAAACCCTAACCCTAATTCTTATTCGAAAAACAAAGAAGAGAATAGATCAGATCATACCTTTCGATTAGGAGGCGAGAAATATATAAAAACACTGGTTTGATTTTTGAGATAAAAAGGGTGCGGTAATTTTTTTTGCTTGTGAGTAAAAAGTGTGTGTGTAAAACGATCCGGCGTATTAGCTGGGTTTTTATACCCACGCTGGATACGCCATATAAGGATTTGTCTGATACGTCGTATCGGACATTAAATTGATACAACGTATAGGTATATCTAAATACGCCGTATTTTTCCATGGAGACCAATTTTTCAAAGTTTTAACAAAGGAAAACGTACCTTGGCCTCCGCAATTTTTGTATGAGAACCATCCTTGTAATACCGCTTAGGGTCGAACGGGATGCCATATGGCACATATAAATTTTTGATGAGGTTAAATGGCATCCAGTTAATGTAACTCCCACTCAATCAGATATATGCATCTATCATTATGATAAAAAAAATTCACGTTGAAAACTATTAGTCTTATCGTAAAAAATTCTCGTAAACATCTATGATCTTTTATTTTGTTACAACCCAGAAGGCTTTGTTATACCGATGATCCATATCATCTATGTCTTTTTTTTTATCCCCGACTTTAAATCATCGGGGTTAAAAATAGTTAAAGTGAAAAAAAGATCATTAGAGAACAAAACTTTGTGCCTCTTACATCATGTTTCAGACAATGATGATCATCATTTAAATCAATTCATTGATATGTTGATGGTGTTAAATTCAGTTTAGTTAAATAAATCTGGTTTAGGAAAGGGGACGTGAGCATCATTGTAACAACAATGGCTGGAAATGCATTCTTAAAATCGTTTAAAATAAGTCTAAAACACAAAATCATCGACGTAAGGTTTGGGTGACGAAGGCATATTGTTTTTAACCATTATCATTCCCGAATCCGTTTGTAAAACCATGACATAAATTATTTTTATACGAAAATGAATTATCCATATGCAAAAATTACCACCGAGTAATATTCATACTTCCGGAATCGTCTATGATATTCTGAAATCTATCTTGTTTTTCGTTAGGTAGGACATACCTGTGTGTTCATACGGAGTGGCGTGTTGACCCCGTTTAAGGTAATATCAAAGACTTATGGCTGGAAATTCTGTTTCAAAGTCAATGAAACAGCCGTCCTCATCATCATAGTTTTTAACTTTCCCGAACGTGGCAGTTTGCCAATTAAACGTTCTACCATGTCTTTGAGCTTTTTCTTTTTCAAGTCTGATGTATTCCTCCATGGTGATATTCGGGTCATCCATTTTTCCCTGTAATCAACTTGTAATGGAGAAAAAGGTCAAATGGACTAATACGCCGTATTCAATGGATTGGATACGTCGTATTGAACAGAAATAAACAATGCAGGAAATTAAGCACACAATACAAATAAATACAAACAGAATTAAATAATTAGATTACACTAAACTAAACTAATTAATGGTTAGAAATACTAATAAGAATAAGGTTTAATTAATTCACTCCCCGGCAACGGCGCCAAAAACCTGATGTGTTGTCGTGTAGGGTCAATTATTTGATTATCAAGTTTTAAATTTATATTTAGCCGACTGGTGTTGAGTTTTATATACCCAAAATATATATATAATATAACCTTAAGAGCAATTAAGAAAATTCCCTAAGGAAAATTCACTCTTAAAAATATATAATATAATATACAAAACGTATATATAACCGTAATAAATACGATTACCCGGGTCGTTTCCCCAACGACTAGTGAAATTGAAACCTTGTTTAAGCTTGGATTATGATTTGAATAAGCGAATGGATGATTTGATAATCTAAAACAACAATTAAAATTGAACAATTAAAGGTAATTAAACAATTAAACAAATATGGGAAACAAATAAAACACGACGAGTAAGCAAATAGACTGGAATTAAACCCTAAGATTGCAACCTAATTTTCTACACCTAAATTAGGATAAAAGAAAAATTTTAAGAAAAATAAAAATATTTTTTAGATTATTTTTGAATTTTTTATTAAAAACTATTTAATTCTAATTAAATCCTAAAAGTAAAAAAAATGAGAATAATTGAAATTATATTTTTCCTAAGTAAAATAAGTAAAGAGACAATTTTTAGAAAAAGGAATTACTATTTTTGGCTTTTTTGATTAAAAGATATGATTTTTCTAAAATTTAAACTAATTAAAAACTATAAAAATAATAAAACTATTAAAAATTAAATCCTAAAATTTTTATAAAAATTACACTAAATAAAGAAAAAGTGCAGAAATCTATAAAAATTAAAAGCCCTAATTTTTATCTTTTAATTAAAGCTTAATTAAACTAATTAAAACTAAAACCTAATTATTAATTAAAAATATAAAACTAACTAAAACTCAACGAAGGACTTAACTAAGGACTAATAGCGTTAGTCCTTGAAGGACTAACAGTGCAATTACACTAACTAACAAAGGATCAACTGAGTAAACAAGCAAATATCAAAATTTAAAAATCCTACCCTGAGACTCAACCCGATTACACCCTAAGTCCATTTTAGGCTTAAAAATAAGTTGAAAATAAAAAGTGCTTTTCAGCAAAAACTTAAAGAAGCAAAATTATAAAATAAGCTGGGGAGAACAACTTTAACAAAAGCACTATGGTCTGAAACCCACTAATAAGCTCTTAAACAGCTTATTATTAAGCTGTTTACAGAAACAAGGGCTTATCCTTGGTTTTCACTTAATAAGCTATAAAAAGCTCAAAATAAGCTTAAAGTAAAATCTAAAAGCTGTTCTAAACTCCCTAAGATGTGCTTAAACTAATTGAGAAAAGAAACAAAAGCTGGAAACACTTTTAAGCTATTGAAAATGATTATGAAAATGGCTAACTCAGGAATTAAGCTAAAATGCATAAAATCAAATTAAGCTAAAAGGCTCTAAAAGCAAATCTAGATTATGAGCTTCTGAAAACTTATTAAGCTAATTATAAACTAACTATTTAAACAATAAAATCTACTACCTTAAGCTAAAATGATCAATTTAAGAATCTACTTAATTTCCTACTGTTTTTGGTGTTTTCAGGTTTTTTAGTGACTTTGACAGCTGAATTAAGCTAGGTAAATAAGCTAGAAAATAAAATGTAAGTCTTAATCTATATTAAGCTATAACTAAACTATAAAATACTAAAAGGTAAGCTATTAAATCCTAACATTGCTGGCTTAATTTGGGGCTTAAGTATCAGCAGTACTAACTAATGTTAGTACTGCTGGTGCAATTGGCAATACCTCAAAAACCAAATTGCAGCCAAACCTAAGAGCTTTAGCTGCACTAGACACACTCTATCAAGTGTGTATGAACATAAAACAAGTACAAATAAAACCTAGAGATCCTAGATCAAACTTAAGCTATCAAAACCTAAGCTAAAAACTCCCCTGGTGCTGACACTATGAAGATAAGCTCTAATTTATTCATTTTAACAATTTAACTTCTGAAAACTGAATCAATATTAGTTTATAATGAAAACTCAACTGACCAAAGTGTTTTGCACAAATTTAATTGACTTTTAATGGTCAAACTTGCTTATGCCAAACACCCATTTACCATTTTGACAGAAATGGTTAAGCTAAGACAGATTCAAAGTGAGCTTTCAAAATAAAATCTACTAATCTAAACTATGATCCCAGACATTATTTAGCTTAAATCTAACTTAACAAACATGATTAATCAACTAAATAAGCAATAATCAAAGATCTACTCTATTTTCTACTTTTTTGGATTTTTATAGCTTTTTAAGACAAAAATGAAGGCAACTAAGATTTATAACTAATAAACTAAAGACAGATGTAAATTAATAACTAAAAAGCACAATGAGATAAGCAAAAAGCACAATTAAGCAGACAGTATAAGCAAATAAGCAGATCTTAAACTAATAAGCACTTTAACTACTATATAAGCTAGAATTTAAAGACATAAGAATTTAAAAGGAAACTTACTTTAAGCTTCAGCTAAACAGAAGCTAATACTAGAATAATCAGCTACAAGCTCTAGCTTATTCATGTGAATAAGCTAGTTTAAGTCCTTGGGAGCTCATCCATTTTAAGCTCCCCTTCCAAAAGCTTTCTTCCACAAGTTAAGGTAATTTAAGCTGGTAATTTGATTCAAGTATGATTAAGGTTGAGTTAAGCTCAAATCATAAGCTTAAAGACTTATGAGAGCTGTTGAGCTTATAGGAGCTTATTAGTAACAATAGCTTAATAATTGAGAGCTTAAAAGTGAGATTTAAAGAGCTTTAAACTGAATTTCATTTATAAAAGAAACTGATTACATTACTTAAAAAAAATTACAAAACATTTTAAGGAAAATTACATTTAAGAAAAATACGAAATTAAGCTAGACTAAAAGCTACTAAAAACTAGATAGCGTGTGTGTGAGAGGTGAGGCCTATTTATAGCCATTTGGTGAAGCTTCCAGACCCTTGCCTTGCTCTATACTCCCCTTAATCTCATCCATTCATTTCCTTCAATGACTGGATCACAAATATTGGCCGTTGGATTTGATTGTGGGAATTTGAGATTGCAAAGCTTTCATCTTTAATTATGACAGCTTGTGCTTCTTTTGTGAGTAGTTTAGTGCAAAAACCCACCAACATGTGTGCTTTCTCCATCTCTACGTGCCTTGAGCTTGAGAGTGAGCTAGTAAATTCCCTTGATTAGACTAATTTGTCCTTGCAATCTTATTAGAGAGCTCATGAATTGCCTATCTTGCCCATCAATTTTGGAAAGCCCTTTGGTTTGAGTAAATGGTAAACTTTGGGACGACGGGTGAATAGTGATTGGTTTTGGCGCCCAAGTTATAACTGAATTGGGTAAATTCAGTTTTAACTTTGACACATTAGCACAATTGGTCCCTCTCTTTGCATTTCTCTTTTTGTAGTGTAAAAAGAATTTTGGAAATATGCAAGTTTGGTCCCTGGAGTTTATAAAAAGGAAAATGGACTAGGGTTTTGGGCTTATGGTTATGGGCTTGGATCCGGGTATGATTTTTAGGGTTTTTTAGGCCCAATAAGGCCTAGGGACTATTTTTGGACTTTGGTGAAACTTGAAGGGTGAAAATGGAATGTTTTTGGGTTTTTTCTTTTATTAGTTGACCAATGTTTGACTGGATTTGACTGTGGGTTTGACTTTTCTGGCTTCGGCTTTGAATCTTTGGCTTCTTTTTGTACTCTTCTGATTCTCGTGTCCGTGCTTGCCCGTTTTTGACTGTTTTCTTGTGATTTTTGATATATCCGTACCTGCATACACAAAACACAAATACAAGCATATTTTTGCCATTTTTGGTCTGTTTTGGGTTTAATTGGGTTATTTTAGGTAATAATGGACCTTAATACGGAAGGAGAGAGGTTCTTTATTGTCTAATTGACAAGTTTTCTTGTATGGATATAAAATTGGATTATTATTTGTTAGCTTCAAGGGACTATATCAATATATTGGAAGATAATTATATGGATCTACATACTCAATTACTCTAGATTGATATAAATTATTTGACAGCATTTTCTAGATAAAAAGAATATGTCATAGGATCATAAATCTCACTTTGTTGATGATACCATTTGAGTTCTACTTGTCCCATGGGTGTGTTCAAATTTTATTACTAATAGGGTTTAATACACGCATCAAATACACAATGAAGTAGGATTGACAAATTGGATATTTCGTCCGAGATATTCAAGAAGTTTACATGCAAATGCAAAATTGCTTAATGTGCCATTTTCGAAAAAACTAAACACGAGCAAATTTACAAACATATGTAATTTTGATCATTTAAATTAAAAGCAAAATTAAAATCAGACTCATATTTGACTAAATTCTTAAATAGAATGTTATTACTTATTTATTCACCTAGGTAACATAATGTTTGGGAAACATTATGATTTAAATAGATTTATGAACTTATCTTATTAAATGTTTTATAAAGGATATAATTTATCCTATGCATTTTATTTTCTTCGTAGACGTTAATGGTTGTGTTAAGAAAATACATTACATTTAATTGAAAAATATTATGTTATTAGAATTGAAAAATAACATATGACAATATGTGTAAACGCATAATCAAGTAAAAATAAATTTTTTTCACAATATACTATTTAAATTATGGTATACAACTTTGATAAAAATAATAATCTTAGAAAATCATTTTTGCTTAAGAATAAAAGATGTTTTCTTTTTAAAAATTATTTATCATTAAAGAACCACAAAATAATTAAAGATAAATATTATTGATGAGATTTATTTTAAGACTGCACTGGAGCATTCTTTATAAATCTATTTAATTACAGTTAATCTAAGAATTCACTACTCTTGATTAAGGTTATGTAAACTGGATTTAAGCATGTTAGTTGAGTCATGGGTAAGGCCCTCTATGAAAAAGATAACACAAATTTGAGATGCATTTGAAATAAAGGCACCAAGCTTCTTAGTTGATCCTACTTTATCATCCCGATGGTTTTGTTGGCTAACTCCAGTACCAATACTCGGCGTTCTACTCTCTTTATGGACAAGGTAAACAAACCATGTTTTAATTTTAATAAAGGCTCATGTCGGTTTGGTGGATATTGCAAATTTTTACACAATAGAGTGCATGGTAATTCATCAACTAGTGTTAAAACACCCACTGATGTTAAAACGGATTATATGCGGACTTTACAGACCCTTATGGCAAAACTTGGTTTTGATAGAAACATTTTATCCACTGTTCTGAATAATACAAATGCTAATGGCCCTATTGCTTTTCATATTACACCTATTGGTCCAGCCCACCCGGGTTTTCTTTTTACCAGGCCTAATCCCTAAGTCTATCGGCTCACTTGGGGTTATTGGTCAACAGCCTTGTCAAACTCAACAGCCGAGCCGCTTGGGGTTAATGGGTCAACCGGCCCAACCGTACTTTCAGATGGGCCAAAATCTGGTTTCGCCGGGTCAGTTGGGGCTATCGGGTCAGACGGGACACTCGGGTCAATCGGGTCAGCAAGGAGAGAACTGGGTCCACATGGTCAAACTACGAGACAAGAGACTATTTTACCCAACCCACTTCATGCCATGACTCTTCAGGATCCCGCTACAGGAAATTGGAATATAGATACAGGTGCGAGTTCTCACCTTAATGATTCTGTCTCTAGTTTTAGTGATATTTTTAATATGAGCATTTATCCGTCTGTCTCAGTTGGTGACGGGCATTCTATACCCATCACTAACTCTGACCATAGTATTTTGCCTACGCCTCACCGACCTCTTTATTTAAACAATGTCCTTATCACTCCAAACATTGTTAAAAAATTAATTTTCGGTTCGTTTCGTGACAATTTTGTATGTGAGTTTGACGCTTTTGTTTTTTGTTAGCACTCCTCACTTACTGGGTGGATGCTCCGCTGTGATAGCACTGGAGATCTTTACCCTGTTACGAAGCCCTCCACTGTTCCTAATGCTTTTTTTACTAGTCAGTATACGTCGCACCAGCGACTTAGACATCCAGGAAGTGAAGTGTTACGTCGTGTTCTTTCCAGTATTTCCATTTCGTAATAAGAAACTCCATTCTTTATCATTGTTGATCTGCTTGGTAAACACGTGAGGCTTACATTTATTAGCTCTACTACTTCAGTTATTTATTGTTTTAGACATTGTTCACTCGGACTTGTAGGAATTCCACAATTCCGTGTCTTTTGTTTAAGTAGTATTATGTGTATTTTTGGATCTTTATTCGCAATATGTATGGGTTTATTCCATTTGTTATTAAAATTGATGTTTTGTCTAAATTTTTGTGTTTTTTTCATACCTTTGTTCCACACTCTATTTATAGTGTGAAATAAAGTCTTTCAGTGTGATCATGGTGTTGGAATTTGACACCACGCTATTTCAATAAATTATATGCCGGACATGAGATTCAGTTTGATTTTATTGTCCACGTACATCATAAACAAACGGAAAATCTAAATAGAATGTTCCGGTACCAATAAAAAACCTTATTCGCACGTTATTTTCAGGGTCATTACCTTCTAATTATTAGACTGAGGTCTTTATTTTTGCGGTTTATTATTTAAACATTTTGCATTCTCGGCAATTGACATGAAGATACCCTTTTACGTCTTTTGGCAAATAATATCGCCCCAAATTATTAATGTTTCTATTGGAGTTAATTAGCTTGAATTTCGTATAGGTTCATTGAAGACTCTAGAGACCCAAGTCATGAAATCTATACAACTTTGGGAGTAAATACAAGAATGAAAGATTTCATAGCCAAAGTTCAAGAAGTCTGCCGACTTGTAAATTGTTGCGCCATCACTTTCCCTAAACGCTAAAACCGCAACATTATATATTGTGGACGAACCATTCTCCTATGTTTTAGTATTAAAGTCTAATAAATGCTCCTTACATTAAAATCTCAAAAACCGCTGCACTTATTTGCTAGTGCGTCGAACTTCCTAGTAATAATGTCATTAAATGTAATGAATTATCTCCAAAAGTTCGCCGCACTTTTTCCTAAGTGCGCCGCACTTTGCACCCAATCTTGCCTATCTAAATTGAGGACGATTTTGCATCCTTCAACACATTCATTTCCTAACATTCTATTTCCCATTTGCACTCACACACTCTCCCTCCTTTCCACCAAAACTCAAGAAACACATTTTCCTTTGAAGAAAAAGATCTAACGGTCAAGAACGAAGAAGTTTTCTTACCTAGTTGCTGAAATAATGGAAGTTTATGTAAAGTGTGCTTTTGTTATGAACTCCTTAGCCATGAGAGGCTAAATCTCTCATGACTACTTGGTGAAGTTACGATAATGAATAAGTGTTTGGTATGATCTTGATCGCTTTAATCTTAAGCTTATGTTGCAAACCTGTTATATCTTATCTTATCTATTTTTGCTTATCAACTTAGATTATATAATCATATCGGTATAGGTCGAAAGATCCGTTATGATCTATATGGTTTTAAAGATTTGTCTATGGTCTTTAACGTCTGTGTGTGTATCCACTTTCGTAAATTGATATAACAAAATAACCTTTGATATATTAATAACTGGATTAAGTGAGTGACTCATTTGGTCTTAGTTAAATAAATATAAGTCTTAAGTATATCAAGTTAATTAGTAAAACGTTTTATGAAGAGAAACATTTTTATAAATTAAGTCACTTCTTCAAGGTAAATATATTCCAACAATTATAAATTGATTCTTAACTATCGAGTAGTCATCTTTATTATCATTTATAAAACTAAAGTTATTTTCAAAATTGTTAAAGTCTATTTTCTATGTGATTATTCGAACACTACTCTGAATCGAAGACGTGCTTCCAATTCTGAACTTGTTGAACCATTACTTGAACCTGAACGTACTCTGAATCGAAGACGTCGTCGACGAAACAGAAGAGTTCCATTCGATCAAAGAAACAATCCACCTAAAAACCCGAGAATTGTCTATCCGCCAATTCTTGACATCAACCACTTTCATCACTTTCTAGTTATCTGAAAACTTTTACCCAAATGGGGATAATGAACCATTGGGACTACTGGCCATGGTGTCGCCTACGACTCCTGGTTCTGCAATCACTATTCCTGAAACTGCTAACGAATTTGCTATCAAAGGTAACCACTTGACTCTTGTCAAAGGAAACCAATTTGATGGAAGAACCAAAACCGATCCTCATAAACACATTCACGAATTCCTCAAAATCTGTGATATGTTTAAATACAGAGATACTAAAAATGAAGTCGTTCGCCTAATGATGTTTCCCCTATCACTCACTGGAGAAGCAAAAACATGGCTGGACGAACTCAACGAAGGAACTATAGAAACATGGGATGAACTTTAAACCGCTTTCATTAGCCGTTTATTTCCCCTAGCTCTTTTCGACCGACTCCTCGAAGAAATCCGAGCTTTCTCTCAACACAAGAACGAATCTCTAACCGACGCTTGATTCGTTTGTAGGAAATGACTCGAAACTGTCATGGTCACAATCTGTCTAAAGGCAACATTATCAAAATCTTCTATCATGGTCTAAGCAAAATAACCCAAGAAGTTCTAAATGCCGCAGCTGGTGGTATTTTCCTCTATAAAACACCAAATCAAGCTTATCAGCTTTTGGAAGACAAGGTCTTACTAAAGCTCGACTGGGCTAAAAATCAAAAAACCAAACCATCTCTTAAAAAAACCGTTGCTTTCGCCGATGAAGGTAGCAGTAATTCCAATACTGACAAAATTATGGCCCGAATGGATGCCATGACCCTGAAAATGGATGCTCAGTATAAAGAACTCCAAAACCTGCTAAAAACAAAACCGATCTTGATGCAGATGAATCGTATGTCCGAGATGAAGAAGCCAAATTATGAAACTTTTGTAAGACCATTGTTTTTACAATGATTACGCGACGAGACTCGACTCGCGAGGAATTGGGTTAAAACGAACGAAGTAGTTACAACGAGACAAATTACGGATCCAATTCTGATGATAATAACATATGAACTTCACAAAACACTTTCTTTGATTTCATGAAATCTCAGCAATCGACCAACGCTTTCGTCAAAGAAACATTCATGGATCTTAAATCAACCTCGAAACCATTGCCTAAATATCATCAGCTTCAATTCAAACCTTGAAACCAGTTCGACAGACTTGTGACAAGGCCTTTCTGGTAGTCCTTTCTAGATCTCTTCCCAGTAACACTCAACCAAACCCAAAAGGACATAATTCCAAAGTCCTACCAACCACCACAATCTCGCAATGAGCATGTGAATGCCGTATTCACAAGAAGTGGTAAATCCTACAACCACAGGGAACTCAATGATCAACAAACTATCCTGAAAACCCTATCAATTTCAAAACTTAGTGAGGAAGGATGACAAAGATCCTACACCACAACGAAATTCAAAATCAAACTAGTCAAGGAAACTTCATTACCCAAATCATACAACCAAAAAATCCTGTAGCCTCATTCGTCTAAGGAAAGAAAAATTGGACTGCTCAATACGGAAAAATTTCTTCGACGTAATGCGTAGTTCAAAATCAAATGTACTCTCATCGGATGTTCTGTCGAAATGCCTTAAATTATGGAAAAATTTCTCAAGGAACTAAATAAGCAACAACATAAAATTCGAACAAATTTTTGTCGCTTTCTTAAGTGACGAAATTTCAGCAATGATCCAAAACAAAGTTCCACCTAAACTTGGAGACCCTGGAAGTTTTCTTTATTTCCTTGTAATTTCACACTAAACTTTCTCCTGCATGCACTTAGCCGACCTTGTGCTAGCTTTAACCTCATGCATATTAATATATGCCAATTTATCTCTTAAAATTCTTAAACCTACTAAAATGAGCGTAAACATAGCTGACAGATACGGATCCATCACCACATGGGAGGATCTTACTACTCGTTTCCTTCCTCAATTCTTTCTACCAGGAAGGACCGCAAAACTCCGCAATGATATCCTGATGTTCCAACAACATCATGGAGAATCTCTATCCAAAGCATGGACTCGTTTCAAGGACTTACTACAAAAAGTCCCTCATCATTGCATCGATCAGTGGCTTCAAATCCAAATTTTTTATGATCATGTCTCCTTTCATCTTAAGTGCGAGATTGACCATGCCACCGACAGCAAACTCCGCAATAAGAACGCCGACAAATCATAGGAAATCATTGAGAACCCTGCTCTCTAAGACCATGAGAGCTGGAGTGACACGAAAGAATTAGTCGACCCAGACAAGGCTATTTCTACACCTCAAGGCATCTTAAAAACACCTGACCAAAGACTTTTTGAGCTCGAAGACTAGATTAACTTCTTACTAAAGGGATCGCGACCAACCCTTAGGAGCTTAACACACATCCCTCATGCTTATGCTGATGCAGTCTATTCTAACCCTCACCTGCATGACCATAACAAGCCACACAAGCTGAATCCCTTTGCTTTCTATAAACATACAGGTCTAAGTCCTCAACCTCAAGCATTAGGAACTACTTTTGAGGCTCGAGTAAGGGACTACATGGCAGCACACACCAAAAGAATGGAAAGATTTGAGAACGCAATTTTCAAGCAATGCGAGGAGATCAACAATAGAATAACTAAAATATTCGGACTTCTCAAGGAACTCACGACCAGCAGAACTCTTAAGAAAGTATTAATAAGGGAAGAAGCTAAAGTCCCCGTCACCAAGAACGTAAACTCCATCTCTCAAGCAAAAGGAGGTGAAGAGAGGAGTGACAAGATGGATGAGGTACTTGACAACACTGTAAAACCTATCGTAACAGAAACGGAAATATCAGTGAAGGAAGACAAGGGAAATAATGAAACTAAAATCAAACCAGTAAAAAGGGCTGAGAAGAAAGAAGTGGAGGAATTACTCAGCTCCCGGCCTATAGAATATTATCTGAAGCATAAGATTAATGAAAAACTAATCGAGGGACTAGTCGATAATAATAGGTTCAATGACTCTCTGTCTAGGGCCCGAGTTGGGAAGGTGAAAGGAAAGACATGTAATGTGTTACCTCGGCGGTCTGTTTATGATGCGATCCTCAAGAAGAAGATAAACAAAGAAGGAGGACGTCGGTGGGAATTTCAAAATACCTTGCAGCATAGGAGGCCTCAAGCACGTGAACACCCCCATTGATCAAGGGTCCGATGTGAACGTCATGCCCTACTCTACTTACATGAAACTTACCGACGAAAGGCTTGCTGAGACAGACATTAGACTCTCGCTAGCTAGCCACTTGTACATTTACCTCTTAGGAATTGCTGAGGACGTATTAGTAGAGTTCGCTGAACATGTATACCCCATAGACTTTGTGATTTTGTATATCAAGGAAAATGAAAAGAGGCCTTTCATCCTAGGAACACCATTCTTGACAACGGCCAAGGCCACAATTAAGTTTGATAAAGGCACCATAACTCTAAGAACAAGAAAGAGTAAGGTAAGTTTCCATAGGATACCCGATTCCCCCTGTCTGACAAACAAAGGAGTCAAGAATGACATAGAGCCCATAACCCCCACTATCACTGTGAATAGGCTAGTCCTAGAATGGGAAGAAAAGATAAAGATTCACTTGGAAAGGAAGATGGAGCTCAACCAATGGAGGAGCAAAAATTTCAAAGGCAAGCATCCCACTCTTATTGCAACCAAGGAAGGAATGGAAGATGAAGTAGAAGTCACGTAAGGACGTGTGACTTCGATTCTAGCTACAAGACTTGTAAAATAAAGAAAAGCACTTTTGGGTGGCAACCCAATTTTACTTTTCTCGTACATTAGGAGTGTCATGTGTTTTATTCTTTTCATTTTATTCTATCATGTTCGAACTCTATCTTGTTATCATGCTTTGTATTTTTCTTAACCTCGTCTTAATTTCAATCAAAGGTATTTTGCAAATAATAAGTGTAGGGGAATCTATTCGGTTTTTAGGACCAAGTTCAAGCATGTTAAATAAACTGTTTAGATTAATTCGCGCCAGTTTCGAGTCATATGAGTAAATTGTCAAATCTTAGGTTTTATGCAGCTATTTGTACAGGAACTAACTTATGGAATCAAGTGCAAGAAATTTTTCATCAAAAACAAATTTTTTGTTTTCACAGAACGTGGAGACGGCGTTATGATTTACACGCGACGCCTTCACCAAGACAGCTGTGAAGGCGTCAGGATTCTCCTGACGGCGTCAAACACCCAGGTCTAGAAAACTCAAAAATTTTAATTATTTTTGAATATAAAACTCGCATAACATTTAAAATATATACTCATCTGTTATAAACCTGCAAAACCAACGAGTTTGACAATTCTCTCATCCTATCTTTACTGCTTTATCGAGTCAAACCCTAAATTCATATTGTATAATGTATATCGCATATTTTATGCTTGGTATAGTTGTCTTTGTCTTTAATTGCAAGTTATATTTGACGAGAATAAACTTGGAAGTTCTTAGGAAGTTTTATTGGATGATTCTTGGAGGACGATTTAACCAGTTATGGCATGTTTCTTCTCCATCATTGAGCAAACCAGGGGAGTACTAGTTTCTTTTCCTTGCTTTCTTATCCCTTTATTTGTTTTACGGGTACCTTTATAGAACATTAGGGACAATGTTCAACTTAAGTGTGGGGGAGGAAATAAGCCTTAGAAACTATTCTTTCATTTGCCATTTGCTTTATCCTTAAAATGATGGGTAATATATCGAAACATAGCATAAGAGGTGATTTTGACCCAAAATTTAAATTTTTTTATGACACATACCAACGAAAACCGAGTATTATTAGCGTCTCATGGATAGGAATTTATATTAATAGCACAACAACCCTCAAATTCCACCCCCAAATTGTGAGGTTCGCCCTTAGATGTTATACCTTTAGCTTGTTCGAGATAAGGAGTGAGCAATCATGTATGTCTATTCCGTCGTTACAGATGTGTATGCGTGGGTTTGTCTCTTTTTCTGGAACATTGGTATTGGTTACTTTAGAATTATAAGAGTGTACCGGTAGTATATTAAATTCTAGAACTTATTTTTATGATGCATTCCGAGACCGCATAGTGAGTATTAGGATTTACTTGATAAGAGGCATTAGGAATAACCCATGTTTTAAACCTGTAATTGTTATGATGATAACACCAATCATATAACTATCTCATACCTTTGCCATGCACTCATTTTTAGTGTAGGATACCCTTAGTATAACCTTTCGAGCCTATCCTTTTTCACGGTTCTCGTAATTTTCTGGTTAAGCTGGACTATTAGTGAAGAAAACTGTTCACCCTTACACCAATCGTTACACCCAAATCGCCTTAGCCTACCTTGTATGTACTCGCTTTTAATACATTATTGTGTTTAACCCAAGTTAATTATTTGAGTACACGGTTGCTAAGTTCTTATCCTCGTAAATACTGTTTTGGGACGATTGGGATTCATGATAGTACTTATTTTGCGGAAGAATAGGGAATAAAAGTTAAGTCAATTACCCCCATATATTTGTTAGATGATCTCCATGTTATTTTGATCCACCTCAAATCGGGTCATTAGTTAGATTGTAAATATCGAGCATGTAAAAGCTCAAGTGTAGGGGTACGTGTTATAAACCCCATGTTGTGATGTATTATGTTATTAAAAAAATAGAAAAGAAAAAGAAAAAGATTGATGTAGAGTTGTGTAGAGTTTGTTTATCTTCGTCTGAGTCTTGACTTAGCAACCAAACCAGCGTGTATTCTTGTAAATACTTAGCTAACCTTTTCACTCTAAATTCACCCAAAGCCACCCGAATGTATCCCATCCGTTTCCATTTTCATTATATGCTATCTTACACCTACACCCCATAGCCCTTTATAAAGACCTCTTAGATAATAATGAGTATGATGTGTTTCAAAAGCTTTAAATTTATAATGACTAAAAATACCAATTTATTATAGGGAAACACACGGGTAAAAGTATAACCCACATATGTAGTATAATCTTTTTAGGTAAGACCAGGTCGTTCTACAGGGATTTGAGTAGTGGTCAAATAATCAGAAAGAAAATAGACTTTAACAATTTTGAAAGTAACTTTTGTTTTACCAGTGATAATAAAGATGACTACTCGGATAGTTGAAAATAATTTATACGTATTGGTAATGATATTGACCTCGAAGATGGGACCTTAATTTATAAAAAGGATTTTCTCGTTAGAAAACGTTATCACAAACTAAATTAATTAACTCAAGACTTATATTTAGTTAGCTAGACCAAATGTGTCACTCAAATAATCCAGTTACTAGTATATCAAAGCTTATTTGTTTATCAATTTACGAAAGTGGATTTCTCGGCACAAATGATAAAGACCATAAATAAATCTTTAAAACCACATAGATCATAACGAGTCTCTCGACCTATACCGATATGATTATATAACTTAAGTTGATAAGCAAAGATGGACAAGATAAGATATAATAGGATTGCAACATAAGCTTGAGATTAAAGAGATCACGATCATACCACATGCTTATTCATTATCATAACATCACCAAGTAGTCATAAGAGATTAAGCCTCTCATGGCTAAGGAGTTCATAACATAACTTGCTTCAATAACCAACTTCATTATACTACTTATACTAATACAAGATTCTTCCTCGTTCTTGGTTCTTTGATCTTGAATCTCCAAAAGATATGGTGTTTATTCTTGAAGAAAGGGTTTGTGTGGATGATTGAAGAGTGGGAGAGATGGTTTTTTGTTTTTTGTGATGATATGCAAATGAGAGATTTTGAGGCTCTATTTATAGGCTGAAATTCGGGTGAAAGTGTGGCGCACACAAAAGATTGTGCGGCGCACTAAGTGATTAAATGCATAAGTATTAAATGTTTATTGAGTAAGTGCGGCGGACAAGAGAATATATGCGGCGTACTTAGGGTGTAAATGCAGTAACATTAAAGTCTTCATAAATTCTTCATATCAGATGGGAAGTACGGCGCATATAAATTACTGTGCGGCGTGCTTGTTGAGTTAATGCGAATTTGACTGTCTTTGACTTGAAGATAAGTGCGGCGCACAAAAACAAATGGCACTTTGGGCTTGAATGTTGATCTTCTCTTGAATGATGTGTTCTTTAACGTGTAAGTATTTGATTTTGATGTATCTAACCTCGAGATATCTTCAAGTGAACCAGCAAGCAATTTTAAGCTATTAAGTATCGAAAGTTCACGAGAAATGATAAAATATATACAAATAACGCCATAGAAAATATGTATAATTTGGGCATTATCAAATCCCTCCAGACTTAGCTTATTGCTTGCCCTCAATCAATCAAAGCGAGAAAATAAAATCATTTATCGTGACGTGGAGAAAATTTGATTTTATAAGAGTTTGCATATTAGGTAACTCTTCAGGCATAGACATATAACATGGCACCTCACATAGGGATAGTGTTTGATTTTTAATTCACTCAGGCCACTCAGATAGGGTTTATATTTTTATGAAAAACACTCAATTTGCACAGACATAATCTAGACAACTACCATAGGCTTGTACTTAACACATAAACCTGACCGAAGGGCGAAACTTAGATACTGGAGCGGATATAATCTTTACGTGCTGAAACATAAGCCTTTATTTCTTTGAACGACAATATATAAAATTATATAATTATATATATAAATTAATATATATAGAGATAGTATATATATATATATAATATATATATATAAGTATATAATATATAATATATATATAAATATATATTAATATATATCACATCGATAGCTAAGGCTTGGCATAGAACTTCTTCATTCAACTTAGGTATTTTGGTAACTTAGCACTAAAGGGAGTGCTTGCAAGAACAGGGACTTGCGGAATTCAATACATGCGATTAGGATTCGGTCTAGCAAATGATGATTAAGCCCAAGTTCTAGAGCTTCTAAATTACCCGCTCTCTCAAATATAATTATCAACCAATACCCATGTTCCAGAAAAGGCGACAAAGACCATACGTACA
Source organism: Tanacetum coccineum (assembly GCA_026074375.1). Classification (NCBI taxonomy): domain Eukaryota; kingdom Viridiplantae; phylum Streptophyta; class Magnoliopsida; order Asterales; family Asteraceae; genus Tanacetum; species Tanacetum coccineum. The sequence continues at coordinate 15,945 of BQNB010021402.1, read as the reverse complement.
TATCCATAATGACGGAATAGACACATATGACTGCATTCAAACCTTAACTCGAACAAGCTAAAGGCATCAATTATCTTGGCTACCAAAGGTGGATATCCGAATATTCTAAAGGCTTAGAATTCTCACAATTTAGTAGACTAGGTTGTGCTAGCTATAGTGTTAATTCGGTTGGATTTGCCTTACTAAGAGCATTTTTTAATTTTGAAAGCATATATATATTAAGATTTTTCATAAAATATCAGTTTGAAAATTTTGGCAGGGCAAACATGGAGGGATATGATTAATTTTTCCTATTTGGCTCCCCTCTACACTTAAGTTGAACATTACCCTCAATGGGATAACTGATAATAGAGAAAGAATAAGGAAAATTAAGGGAAAATGGTACTTCCCAGGGCAGAGAAATGTATAGCTGTGAGAGAGCTATCCTTGAGCATACTTCATAATTTTCCATATCTTTAAGCTAAAGTACCTGCATAAAGTAAACAAACAAAAGCACACAAAAAGAAAATATTTTTGTTGTTTTTTTAGAAAATAAATAAAGGATATTAGTAGAAGAATAGAGAAGGGACTCTTCCACACTTAAGTGAAGCACGGGTTGCCTCCCGAGAAGCGCTTAATTTTCAAGAGAGTCTTTAGCTAGACTTGTACTTCGGGAGTCATTCTTTTAGGAAAAGGGAGTTACTGCTCCCCTTGGGTCATTATCTTCTTCATGATATAGTTTAAGTCGGTGGCCACTGACTATGAACGTCTTTCCATCTTTTCCATAGAGTTAAACATATCCGGATGGATATTGATGTTTCACTACATAAGGTCCTAACCATCAAGATCTGAGTTTTGGTTGTTTAAATTTATACTTTGAGTGAAATAGCAAAACTTTGTTTCCTTTTTTGAATTCTTTTCTCATTCGTAATTTTCTGTCTTGCCAGACTTTGGTTCTTGCTTTGTATAGACAAGAGTTTTCATATGCTTGATGTCTAAGTTCGTCTAACTCGTGTAACTAAAACATTCTTTTTTCACCAGCAGCGATGAGATCTGGGTTGCAGTTTCTCAGTGCCTAGTATGCACGATGTTCAATTTTAAATGGTAAGTAGCAGTTTTTTCCATATATTAGTTTGTAGGGTATGGTACCGATAGGTGTTTTGTAGGCAGTACGAAACACCCATAGGGGGTTATCAAGTTTTCTTGACCAAATAGCAGGATTGTCTTTAACAATTTTTTCAAGAATTCTTTTAAGGGCTTTGTTTGTGTTTTCAACTTAACCACTGGTTTGAGGATGATATGATGTGGAAAAATGGTGGTTAACTCCATATCTTTTCATGGTCCTTTCCATTATTTTGTTGCAGAAGTGAGTACCTCGGTCGCTGATTAGAGCTTTTGGTATTCCGAAATGGCAGAATAGTTTCTTCAGGAAGGTTATAACTACTCGGGCATCATTGGTTGGTAAAGCCTGAGCTTCGACCCATTTAGATATGTAATCAACAGCGACAAGAATGTATTCAAACTTATATGATTTCGGGAACGGTCCCATAAAGTCTATACCTCATATGTCAAAGATTTCACATACTTGAATGTTGTTTAAGGGCATATCTCGTTTCGATATATTTCCTATCTTTTGACATGCTTCGCATAGGCGAACTAGAGTATGAGCTTCTTTGATGATTGTTGGCCAGTAAAAATGTTGAAATCGTTGTAAGCTCAAGATTATTTAGATCTTTATATCTAGGATTAACAAAAATAACAAAGAATATACAGCGGTGTAACACCCTCAAATCTGAGTACGCAACGGAATGTTGAATATCCGAGGGCGTTACTTTATGGATCAATAGCACAAGATCTGAGAACGACTACTAAACGTGTCATTTGAAAAAGATACATTGGACTAACAACATACTTGTTTGTTACATAAGCCCATGGCTTCAAATTGTTCAACAATATGAATAAAGATTCCGGTTTATAACAATTGTCCCCAAAATGTAATAAGACCCCAAATCTTAAGTGTTGACTCTTTAATTAATGACTTCCAATGTATCATCGCACCTCGTGCCTTATTGACCTGAAAAACATGCTTAAAATATCAACATAAAGTTGGTGAATTCATAGGTTTATGTAAATCAATAGTAGGACCGTAAGATTTCCAAGTGTATGATTAAGCAAAAAATGCAAACATCATAAAAAGTAATTACATTTTCCTAAGCTCATGACACTAAAGCTCGACATGTATGAATGCAATATATTGCCAATGAATGCCCGTGAATGATGTTTTAACCCGCAACATCCCAAATCCGACATGTAATACTTCGTTCCCGAGATTACAAATCACCCAACGGGATTGTCAATCCCAAATAGACCTATCTATACAATTCTCAGCTCAACAAATTCTATAATTGACAGTTCATGATAAAGGGCTCAGTGGGTTATCGCTACTTAGGCAAACACGTAATCATTGTATAAAATGTACACTTGCGTCTAATTTGTAAAACAAGCATGTTCTCACCCCAAAGATGTAAATCATTTAAGAAATTGTAAAACATGGGGCTATGAACTCACCTTAGTAAATAGTCTCTGAAATGATATTAGATATCCAAGTATGAATCACACCGTCAAATACCTAAGTAGATACGACCAGTCTTAGTCTACAAATTTAGGCTAAAGACTCAATGTATAAACTATAATAAGTTGCTAGTTTATGTATATTGTTATCACTTGTGTGGTGGTGTACGTGTTTAATGTATCAGAAATTGTTGATGGCTCTTGGAAAGGTATAAGATTTCTCACGTTCTAGTATACGTATAAACGTTTATTAATAAATATCTATATTTATTAAGTCGTAGTTTAACTTGTTATAATATTTGATAAATATATAACTCGTCCGATTCGTTAAGTGTTTATAAAAATCACTTTTGTTTACAAAATACCCTTAAGTTACTTGTAATTACAAAACAGTCCCTAAGTTTATAAAATATATAACATTTATATTTTTAAACCCTTAAGTTTCAACAATTTCACTTCTAGTCCTCTAACTATACAAAGTTTCTCTTTAGGCCCTTTTAGTTTCACATCAGCCCCTTAACTTTTAGAATGTTTGAAAACAGCCCCTATACTTATTAAAATCAGTAAATGACAGTTTTAACCCTATAGTTTGCAAATTGACACTTTTAGTCCCTTAATTTGTAAAAATCACATTTTAACTCAAATTAAGTTCTAACCAGTGGCATTATGTTTTGTTAAGTTCAAATAAGTTGTAAAAACTGTCTCGGCTTATAAATAAGCTCCAATGAGCTTATTTTGGCTTAATGGGCCTTATTGGGCCCGTTAAGGTCCATTTAGTGTTCTAGGGGTCCAATATGGTTTTAACAAGCACAAAAACTCTTAATAAGCTTATTTGGGTCTGTTAAGCTGAAAATAAGCTCGGGGAGCTTATTTCGAGCTTACTAGGCTTGTGAGCCCAATAACTCAAACTCGAAACACATTTAAATGATCTATGTATCATTTTAGCTTATTTCATAGGCTTATTAAGCACTTTAGGGTTTGTTTTTGGTTTAGCATATCCAAATAAGAAATAAGCTCTCGAAAGTGGGCTGTTGGGCCCATTAAAGGCCCGAATGGCTTTTTAAGCTTTTGGTTAGGTCCATTAGGGTTCGTTAACTATATTTGGGTCCGTTAAGTACTTTTGGCATGTGAAGTTTTACCAATAAGCTGTCTTGAGCTTATTGTGAGCTTATGGCTCGTATAGGGCTCGTTAATAGGCTGGTGAGCCCATTAAGAGTTCGGGTTGGTTTACAAAATGTACCATGGGTCTACGTTGGTTGCAATATGCTCGTAGGACTCCTAATAAGCTCGCATAGCTTATATTTAAGCAGTGGGTCCCCCTGGTAGGCTTATTGGGCCTGTTTTGGTTTAATAGGCTTCATTCGTGGCCTATTAGGGCTCTTGCTTGTATGTTTTACTAGTAAATAAGTTCAATAAGCTCCTTTACTAAATCAATAAGCTAAAAAGAGCTTAATAATCAGTCATGGGCCCCCAACTAATGACTGTTAGGCCTGTTGGGCCCGAGTGTAGGCTGCGTGGGTTTAACGAAGCCATTAGTGGCTCGTTATGTGTTCTAGTAACTCTTAAGACTCTTTAATGAGCTAGTTAACCAAATGTGAGCTTATTTAGCATGCATAGGGTCGTGTTCGCTTGCTAGATAAGGTTGCTTACACATTCCTTAGTCTTCATGTCGTGTTTACAAGAAAAGTTTACGTATAGATTATTTAATATTTGCGTATATGGGTAACGGTTCACGTTGGTGTCCAAGCTTTTATACAAATGAAGTGTTTAAGACTTTAGTTTTTCCTTATACACATTTTCTTGTACTCTAGCACCACACAAGGTTTAACATATGCACATATAGGTACGTGTGTCACGTATTCATCGTGACACAATCTAGAAATCAAAAGAAAACTACAATAGGAAAATGTATAATGTCGTGAGGGACTTACAAGGGTCCTAGAGTCTTGTGGTGAGTAAATGGACGCGTAGAATGCTAATCCAAATGCGTACACGATCGTAATAACCAACCCTTGGCTTCAAAGCCTTTGTAATTACCCAACCCTAGCTCGAATAACCCTTGTGGATATTTGTTGGTTCGAAATGAAGTAAGTGTGTTTGTTTACGGTTTAAGACTCGACGCAAGGGAAACAATATACGTTTAGTTGTTTGAGAGTGTTTAAGATGTATGTGAGTTGTAAGAGTGTAGAATGGTAAGAGTATGTGTGTATTTATAGGCAAAGTGGCTAGTTAACTCTCCTAGTTACACAAACAAAACCAAACCGACTCTAATCCTAGTGGTTTTGCGATTTTCTAGTTAACTACACATTGTTTTGATAAAACTACTCAAGTACCATCCTTAATTGTGATGTGTTTATACAAGATTTGCTTAGCTAGAAAGATCTTATGGATTTGTATGCATACATGCATGTAACCGGCACCCAAGAGAGAAAAGAGAGGCAATTTGGGTATTGTCCAATGTGTATTAGGTTAGTGGAGACAATTAGGACAAGTATTAATGAGAACTAGGATGTGCAAGTACTTGTGAGGATCATTAGGAGATTTTTAGGTGATTTTCTAGGTATGTATATGTATATATCCGGCCATAGTGGGCATTTGACACAAAACTTGATTTAATTTTGTGTTAAGGTTATAAAAGTGGGTATTGGTTTGAGTCTAGGTAAGTCTAGGTATTTCCGGGGTGTGTCCAAATGTATTTTATTGCGAAACGTAACCCTTTTACGTGACCAATAAAAATAAAATACGCAAAGTACATAATTATCTTCTTAATAATTATTTCTTACTTGGTTGATGTAAACCTTAATTTATTTGATGACCGTTTACATTAAATGGTTATTTCTAGTCTACGCGATTTAGCTCAAAAGTAAAATTAAAAGTAAACGCGTATCGGACTAAAATAAATAATGACTAATAATAGGAGTCGTAAAATGACCTGAAATTGAGAAATGTTACAGTCTCCACCCGTTAAAAGAGCTTTGTCCTCAAAGCTTAAGACCTTGTAGTGGATGACGAAGCCCGGTTTGTGAAGAGTTATGGGTATTTTTGTTTGAACGAATCTTCACGTTCCCAGGTGAACTCAGGACCCCTCCTAGAGTTCCAGCGAACCTTAACCAATGGTATCCGGCTTCGCTTCAATCGTTTGATCTCTCGTTCCATGATTTCAACGGGCTCTTCCACAAACTAGAGCTTATCGTCAACATGAATTCCTTCTAACGGCATGACTAATGGTTCGTCAGCGTAACATTTCTTCAGATTAGACACATGGAAAGTATGGTGAACTCTGCTCAACTCTTGAGGAAGTTCCAGCCTGTAGGCAACTTTCCCAACTTTTGCTAACACCTTGAAAGGTCTGACATATCTCGGGTTTAGCTTGCCCCGCTTACCGAACCGTATGACCCCTTTCCAAGGCGAGACCTTGAACATAACTCTGTCCCCAACCTCGAACTCCATCGGCTTTTGTTTCCAATCGGCGTAGCTCTTTTGTCGATCCTAAGCTGCTTGCATCCTTTGCTTGATCAGGACAATCTTTTTCGTTGTTTCTTGGATCAATTCCAGACCAGTCAGTTGGGCTTCCCCAACCTCGGCCCAGCACATCGGTGATCGACATTTTCGACCATACAGTACCTCATAAGGAGCGGCCTTTATGCTAGCGTGATAACTGTTGTT